>JAZHYW010007369.1:0-300035 GCA_037355805.1 Ixodes ricinus
GGGAGTTTTCGTAGATCGTTTTGGCCTTTCCGCAACGCTATCCGCTACCCGCTACGAGACCCGCTAACAGAGGCATAGCGGAGACTCAAAAAAGTGCTTTCGTAGACCGTTCTCTGCGGGCTACGGTACTGCGATTATGACAGCGCCACTAGCGGTCGTAAAAAGCACTATATAAAACATTAAACGCATACTATTACTGCAACCACGTATTTGTTTTATCAGAGTGCCTCTTTTCGAACACAACACATGGTTAATTTACGATTATGAATGTTAATCTTTTTTCTGGATAAATTCTTCGTAGCACATCTTGCCAGCTTGCGGTAATCGCGCTTTGCTTAAAGCCAGATTCAGTTCGGCCAAGCCAATCCTCTCTTTGTCATCTCGCGCTCTTTTATGTTCGTGGACGCGTTCTCCGCCAATTCCCGAAGATGCAGCGGCTCAGCGTTCTTGAGGACCAACTTTTATTGTCCAGTTTAAGTTGGAGGGAAATAGAGGATGTGTATTTGATGTTTTCGGAACCGCCAAAGCGGTGTTATGTTATTTCACTGATGTGCGCCACTGGTATGGTGTAGTTTTGGAATTTGTATTCTATAAACGGGGAAACACTATTGTTCTTTTTTTCTTTAAGGCGCTACCGACTGTTGATCAGCAAAGAATTTTGTCTTTAGTCTTTAGACTTTATTTATTTGGCTCTGGAGAGCCGCGGCACCGCGGAAAGGCACCAGCTCGTACCATGGAGGCCCGCGGTGCCGCGTCTAGTGAACATGATAATGTCATGAGTATATACATGCATAATGACGACGACATGGATTGTTGGTATTGGGGAGGATGGCAGTCCGATTCGCAGAAGTCCAGATTTCGTGGAGGCGGGTTGGGCGGGTGAGAAGCGAGCTGGGGGATCTGGCACGCCGTTCGATCGGTGCATGAAGGAGCCTCCGGAACATTATGGCGCTGTTGCTCACTGGGGTCCACTGCGGTCGAAGCATCAGGCTCCAAGGAGGTAGCCCAGTCAAAGTAGAAGCTGCCGCCTCCGAGGCACCAGGGCTCAGATTGAGGCACCGCCGTCGCCCGGTGTGTCATCCTCTCAACGTCGTCGTCGTTGTGTTCTTTATTTATACGCGTATATATGTATAAATAAAATAAGAAAGATAAAAAGACACACAATCAAACGGCCAGCGTATCTCGAGATCCGCTATTTCGTAAGGCGCCTCCGCAACCACGTCCGCAACTCCGCAAGGTCTGCGCTAGATTGGCGCATGCAAAGTACAGGGTGAAACAAGGAGACGGCAGGCTCTTTAAATCGACCGGAAAATTCGGTTTCTTAACCTATCGCGCTACGACTTTGTGCAGCGTTGCCCACAGATGGTGCATTTTTTTTGTAAAATTTGCAAAGAGCGAACTTACCTGAGGAAAAAGTAAAGAAAGAGAAAAAGGCTTAGTTCCTATGGAAACGCAGCGACGCCACCGGTCTGCAAACAACACGGCGCCGTTTCGCACGGGAGACAAGAGATGGCGCAAGCGGTCGCGACGCCAACTGCCGCCAACGAACGAGGCAGACGACGCCGAGCGTCAGCGTGTTTAGCTAGACAAGGAACTGCAGTTCCTTGTTGTTACCGCGCCTGTTTTTGTTTCTGTGGCTGTCGCCGCCTGCGGAACGCGAGGCGCTTTTGAGTCGAAAGGATCGTCTGCTAAAGTGCCGGCTCTCGGCGCCGTATGCTCGTTCGTTGGCGGCGTTCGTTGCGCCATCTCTTGTCTCCCGTGCGAAACGGCGCCGTGTTGTTTGAAGACCGGTGGCGTCGCTGCGTTTCCATAGGAGCTAAGCCTTTTTTCTTTCTTTACTTTTTTCCTCAGGTAAATTCGTTCTTTGCAAATTTTACGAAAAAAATGCACCATCTGTGGGCAACGCTGCACAAAATCGTAGCGCGATAGGTTAAGAAACCGAATTTTCCGGTCGATTTAAAGAGCCTGCCGTCTCCTTGTTTCACCCGGTAGTTGCGGAGGCGTGGCGGATAACGTAGCGGAGGCGTAGCGGAGACGCCAGAACGCTCTACAAAAACTCGCTAATATACCTCTCACGTTCAGAAATCTGTGAAACGTGATCAACTCCCTCTGCCAATGACAATCGCACGCTTGTAATTTTGAACGGATGGCTATATTTTTCGTTCTAAAGGACCGACTCCAGCGAGCGCTCAAAGATCAGCCATTGGAGGGCGCGATGCATCACGGGAGACGTGACGTCAACTGACCCAGCATTGACAAAGGCTGCTTGCGGGGGCTGGCGTGGTTATGAGCTCCGCCACTTGGTGTCGTCTGCGCGTTACAACCTGGTCGTTTTTAATTGTCCCCGCCCGCTCCCCGCAGGAGTTAAATTGGCCAACACAGAAGGAAACTCAGGTTCGACAGATCTCGCGCTCACGCAGCTTGCCGCATTGCTTCCGCGGAGCGGCTACTGCTCTTAAGTCCAGAGTGACGCAACTACATTCGGTTATTTCTTTTCAAATAATGCTTTGGTGTCTTTTGGAGCGAAAAATCTGTGTCTCCAGCGGAGTGGCCAGAACGTTGTTTACATTTAGCTAATAAATAGGCCCTAAAATGTCGGTGCCACATCCGTTTAAATGCATTATTCCATGGAATCATAAGACTTCGGATATAAAGACCGCGGTCCAAGTTTGGGAGGTCGAGCCTGCTCTTAAAGGGGCACTGACACATCAAAATCATATTTTTTTTATTATCCGAAACGATTGAAAACGATGCCGGGACATTACCCTCAAAATTCGAAACTTGGGAATTCAGTATTTGTGAATTAAAAAAACAATTTCCAAATGCCGAATTTGAAGTTCCCGCGCGATCCGCGCCAGTGCAGTGAGTCAAATTTTGCGGTCTCCTGCGACTCGACTTTCTTTCGGACCTCCGCTCCACGCTATGAAGCAAAGCGCCGTTGCCACCGCGACCCGAAGCGAGGAGGAGGTGAGCAGGCGGGATAGAAGGGAGCCGGCGCGGGAAAAAAACGGTTTCTTCCCCGACTCGCCGATCTGCTCGAGCGCCGCCAAGTTTTCCGAGGGAGGATACAAATCCAGGAAGCGACATCACACCGAACTCTGATTTTTGGTATTTCAAAAAGAGGGGCCGTAGTGCGTTCGCAATTGCGTTAAAAAACATGTTTTACGATTGCCGTTATTAAACGTTATAGAAATGTCGCCTACAAAGCTTCTAAATTTCCTGATTTTTGACGTCACCGATCAAAAGAAGGGAGGAGGCGAGAAGCGGGAGAATCAAACGCCAAAAATAAAAAGGCGCGCGCGCGCGCGAAAAAATTTTTTTTCGCGATGCGTTTTTTTTTTTTGCGTGTCTATGACTACAATTTGCATCGTTTTAGACAATAAAAAAAATACGACCTTTGGGGTGTCAGTGCCCCTTTAAAGAAAAGTAGAAAGGAACGCGGAATATTTAGTGCGGTTGGGTTTTGGATGGACTTGCTTACTTTCAACAATGTAAAACCCGAGACGTAGGAGATTTCTAAGCTTTTGAGTGCGTTTTGTTTGTGCGAGCCGTGGTTTCCTGGTTTTGTTTTTGTTTTTTGGAAAGTATGTGTTTGTACGCAGCTGTTTTAAGGTTCCTCGAAAATGTTTTTGTTGTAATTTGTTTTTTCTTTTTAGAGAGAGAGTTGAGGAAGTTGGGGTGAGGGGGGGGGGGGTTAGGAAATACCGTTTCTGGAGGTCACACGCTTTGTCGTGTTTCACCGAAGTCCTCAAGGTTAAAAATATCGGCGTAGATTGATTCAGCGATCTGTGGAACGGTTGTTACTTCCCGCCTGGTGTCGGCGTCAAGTTTGAGGTTTGAGGGCAGTGATTCAGTCTGGGTCTGAGTTGGCTTATTGATCTTGTTTACGAACTGCGGAGGGAGTTGTGGAAAGAGTGGGTGAGAGAGTGTTTCACAGTGTGACGTCATGCGCCGGGGGATAGAGGTTTGTTGTCCTTATAAGCTAGGCTGGGGAAATAAATGTTCAGCTGAGTTTGAGACCAGTGTCTGTGTTGTCCCCTTTTTTCTTCTACTTTTTGTCCTACGTCTCGGGTTTTACAATGCTGAAAGTTCACCAGCTCGCTTGCGTCTTCTCTGTAATTTCTATTCTTGCTTACTTCATTTTATTCGGTGTATGTGATGTAAACCTTAGTCTGCTACTGTAACGCGTCTTACAATTCCTAAGGGAGCATTGTCTATTCCACTGAGAGGGCCGCCGAAAATAACTTGATGCCCGGACGTCCTGCTTTTGCAACACCCGACTCCTAGAGACCAACCTGTGTCCGACCCTTTTCGTTTCTGGAGTCTCCAACCCTCAACCACGGGATTTTCGGATCCCTTACGGCGGTGGGTGAACTTGCCCGCCCACCTTGTGTGCACGCATTAGATCAAAACACCCTAGATACAGGGTAGGGTGGGTTTTCGTATGATTTACTAATTGTCTTTAGCAAATCCCTGACAGCTACACTAAAGTCGTATGTGCGAATGGGTTAAGGGCGGTCCAAACCAACCAACAAAAGATCACCCGGAAAAATCCGGAAGGCAGAAGTGACGTAGCCCGTGACGCCACCGATGACGTATTTTCTGCACCTGGACCGGGGCCGGGATTGAAAGTTGAATATATTGATCTTAGCCGCACGCGATGGAGATCGGAGAACACCGGATTTTTGCAGTAGCCAGTCAGGGGCAGGCGGTCCATCCTCCTCGCCCTCCTCAGTGGGTGGTGGTGGGAGGGGGGGGGGGGCGGGTAAGTTTGCACTTATCGCTTCTCGCCAATTCTGAAAAAGGACAAAGGAAGGCCTAAGAAGCATTTCGAAGCCTGGTCCAGACGATTCCACACACATTCAACCATACCGGCCTGAGGAAGCTTTTAAAAAAGTACGTGTTCTGCTCCACGGATTGTTCCGGACGACGTTTTGCGTGCTGGTTCAAACCACTGTTAAGAATGGAACCTTCGGCGACCTTCTTCCGAGTTTCAACGCTGCGGAAACGAGTCATGATCTGTCCGGGAACGTCGCCTGCTGGACGGGGCCTACGCGAAACGAGTCCCGACGAGTACGGAACCGTCGCCTACGTGTCTGCGCCTGCGGAGACAGGTCTCAACGCGCCCGTGACGTCAACGGGACGTGTGTGCGTGCGTGCGGCTTGGTGCGCTCCGGAAGGGGAGAGAGGCCTGGCCTAACTGCGGAGAACTATGGCTACGACGCACTGCTGGCTACGACGCGGCGGACCTTGCTACGACGCACTTGACGGCGGGTTGCTGCTGCGCACTTGCTGCCCTGGCGGGGAGTGAGGGAGAAAACGGACCCCTATATAAGGCGGAGCGCGAGTCTGCTCAGGAGTTCTCTCGGATTTGACGACTGTATCGCAACCATGTAATTAAACCGTTCGTTACGTTACCAATTCTCCCACCTCCACTGGACCCCTGGGTTCTTCACTTCGGGGAATGGTCGTCGTCACGAGCCAGGAAGCTCCCGGACGTGCGGCATAAACCCCGCCTCTAACAACTGGTTGGCAGCGGTTGGGATCGGACCATGCGACATCGTGCTACATCTGCGGGTGAGCGTTTGGACTTTGCTTTGAGATTCGCCAGGCTTCAGATTATGGGTAATTAATTTTGAACTGCTGGGAATCCTTAAGTTTTGACTCGTGCGCTGGGTTTGTGTACAACCTTGCGACAAGTTTTAGAACAAAGCCAAAGCTAAAGAGCAGCGATCATGGATCTAATGAGGTTACTGAGAACAGATTTATTCTGTTTGTGTGAAGAATTGGGTGTGGAGGTGGAGCAAAAGATGAAGAAATCTGAGATCAGTAAAGCGATTTCAGAGAGCGCAGAAGTAGAGGAAATTAAAATTGCGTGGGAACTGCTTCTGAACGCTAAGAGCGAGGCTGCAGCGAGAGAGGAACGAGAACGAGAGCAGGCTGCAGCGAGAGAGGAGCAGGAGCAGGCTGCAGCGAGAGAGGAACGAGAGCGGGAGCAGGCTGCAGCGAGAGAGGAACGAGCGCAGGCTGCAGCGAGAGAGGAACGAGAGCGGGAGCAGGCTGCAGCGAGAGGAACGAGAACGAGAACGAGAGCAGGCTGCAGCGAGAGAGGAACGGGAGCAGGCTGCGGCGAGAGAGGAACGAGCGCAGGCTGCGGCGAGAGAGGAACGGGAGCAGACTGCAGCGAGAGAGGAACGAGCAGCGCTAAAAGGTTAGAGTTAGAGATGGAACAACAGCGATTAAACTCACAGAACAGTAGAGTTGGGACTCCGGTGCGAGCAAGTGAGACCGAGTCGTATCAAATGAAGAAGCTCATGCAGCCGTTTAAAGTTGGGGAAGACGTGGGCCTGTTCTTAGTGAACTTTGAGAGGACATGTGAGAAGTTGAGCTTCGCCCCAGAAACGTGGCCGCAACGGCTTTTGACTTTGTTGCCCTGTGAGGCTGCAGAGGTTGTCGCGCGCCTTAGTGCTGGAGACGCGGACGACTACGACAAGGTGAAGTCCAGCCTTTTGAAACGGTACCGCCTTTCTGCCGAGGCGTTCCGTCAAAGGTTTAGAAACGCATCCAAAAAGAGCAGCGAGGGCTACTCGGAATTCGCTTACGGGCTTAAAACCAATTTGATAGAATGGTTGAAGAGCGAGGAAGTGTACGAAAGCCGAGACAAGGTAGTCGAGTGTGTGTGCCTCGAACAGTTCTTTCGTAGCATTCCGCAGTCAGTCAAGCTCTGGGTGCAGGACAGGGTAGGAGTCGACTCTGTCGAAAGGGCCGCTGAGCTAGCCGAGGAGTACGCAACGCGTAGAAAGCTGAGCGGAGAGGAAAGCGAACCCGGCCGGAGCGATCAGCGCAAGACCTTCCGACAGGGAAACGGCTCGCGAGAAAACGGGCCCGAGAAGCCCGAAGCAGGACAAAAGGTCCCAGAAAAGAGCGCAGAACACTCGAACGGAGACGAGGCGCGGAAAAGCCAAACAGGGCAGTTCGAGGCTAGGAAGCCGTTCCTGTGCTACAACTGTCAGGAGCCGGGACACACAGCGGCCAGATGTAAGAAACCGCGGGTTGTGTTCTCGACCGTGACCGGTAGTGACGAGGACCTGGAGCTCCTTCGTCCCTATCTTCACGAGCTCCAGGTAAACGGAAAGCCGTGCAGGGTGCTTCGTGACAGTGCAGCGACGATGGACGTTGTTCATCCGTCGTATGTAACGACATCCGATTTTACTGGAAAGGTAGTTTGGATCAAGCAGCTGCTCGGAAAAGCACAGTGTCTGTCTGCCTATGGCGACGGTAAGGATAACTGGCCCGTTCGGAGAGCTAGTGACAGAGGCGGCTGTCTCGCAAACAGTCCCGTTGGAGTATCCTTATTTGTTTTCTAACCGGTCAGAATTCCTGCTGCGCGAGAGGGGTCAACAACTGGGAGAGGGACTAGTTCAGTCAGGTACGAGGTCCAAATCGCGTCAGCTCGCCCCTTTGTTGACGAGTGATCCAGAGCCAGAGGCAGCTGTCGGGGAGCAGGCACTACCAGAGTTCGAGGCAGAGAAACGGGATGAGAGGGACCAGGTTGTAGAACAGCCTGACCTCGTAGCACTAGAAAGTGTACGCCGTCCCAACGAACCGGCGGAAAAGGCGGAGGAAGACGGGATCAGTGAAAGATCTCTCGTAGCTCCGGCGTCACGTAACTTTGGTCCTCTGCTACGAGTAGACAGAGTGTCTTTGACAGTCGAGCAGAAGAGCGACCCTAGTGTGTCAGGGTTTCGCGGTACAGCTCAGGAGATTGCTAGGACCAATGTGACGGGGCATGAAAAAGGCGGATTGTTTTATCGGCGCTATAAGGACCGCATTTTCACGTCTAGAAATCACGTGAAAATCGATCACTACGACTTCAGGGCAAGAAAAAGGAAAGGCAAATTTAACGGCAATGCCGATGGGTTGAGCAGATTTTTCTGGTATCACCAAAAGCGGGAGTGATGATCTCAGAGGTCTCCGTCATCCACGGGAATGAGGATCAAAGTGGGGGCACTTCGTTAAAACCCCAACAAGACCTCACAAATTGCAAAAAGTTTTTGTCTTTTGTATTTTGTTCATAGTGACCTCTTTGGAAAAATGAGTTGTGTTTTGGCGACAGCGGGTCTCGATACCCGCAATTGTCCTAAGGTTTTAAATTTGTAGTTTTTTTTGCAAATTTTTGTAATCCGTAGTCCAGTCTGGCGGGTCTCTGGCGAATTCCGAGCGTTTGGCTGCGGTGTGGCGTGGTGTTGTGTGGGACGTTTCCGCTAATGCCTCCGTTGTAAGAGGTTTGGGAGTTTGTTGGGTGCTTGCAGCGTCTTCTCAAGGCCTACTCCAAGCCCACCTCTTCAGGCCAGCGATTGTACCACCGGCCTTTCGAGGTTTCCCTGGCCCCGGAGGGGCTGTTAAGAATGGAACCTTCGGCGACCTTCTTCCGAGTTTCAACGCTGCGGAAACGAGTCATGATCTGTCCGGGAACGTCGCCTGCTGGACGGGGCCTACGCGAAACGAGTCCCGACGAGTACGGAACCGTCGCCTACGTGTCTGCGCCTGCGGAGACAGGTCTCAACGCGCCCGTGACGTCAACGGGACGTGTGTGCGTGCGTGCGGCTTGGTGCGCTCCGGAAGGGAGAGAGGCCTGGCCTAACTGCGGAGAACTCTGGCTACGACGCACTGCTGGCTACGACGCGGCGGACCTTGCTACGACGCACTTGACGGCGGGTTGCTGCTGCGCACTTGCTGCCCTGGCGGGGAGTGAGGGAGAAAACGGACCCCTATATAAGGCGGAGCGCGAGTCTGCTCAGGAGTTCTCTCGGATTTGACGACTGTATCGCAACCATGTAATTAAACCGTTCGTTACGTTACCAATTCTCCCACCTCCACTGGACCCCTGGGTTCTTCACTTCGGGGAATGGTCGTCGTCACGAGCCAGGAAGCTCCCGGACGTGCGGCTTAGAAGCCCCGCCTCTAACACCACCTTTTACACACACACAGCAATGCGGGCAATCGTTATGATAATTCGATTTATCAAATAAATCTTTTTAGTTAGAATATAAACAAGCAAAAATAAACATTAGGTTAAAATTATTAACTTGCTGAGCACCATAGAAAAACACGAAGTAAATTTGAATAAGAGTTGGAGCGCTTGGAAAGCGCGCGGTTCTGCGCCGTGGGTACCACTCATACAACAAGGTCAATGCTGGAGGTGCAACAACGCAAATGATCAGCGAGCGATGGTGTTATCATCTGCATTTTCAAAATGTCAGCCTTGAGCCTTGTTGAATGAGTGGTAAATTTAGCGCACCACCGCTCTTCCCACGAGCTCCATATTTTTCTAAACTTTACTCATTTTGTCATTTTTATGACGCTAAGCAGTTTTGTCTTTATTTAGAACACCGTGTTAATTTTCACTAAGACAAAAATTAATCAGAAAATCTTAAGTCCAAACCAGCCCTTACGGGCTGGTTTGGACCTTGATGGCCTATATATCTTACCTATAGGTATAACATAAACGTAGGTGCATTCGAATAGGTATTTGTGCACGCATTGTATGCCTGCGATCTATGCAATCAATCACTCTCCACATAATAATAGCTTTATTTACAACCCGTCTATAATAATATCTGCAACTAAGAGTATTTTATATTACTAGAAACAAAGACATTTACAGAAATCGACTGCCTCAAATATATGCAATGCTGCCAGTTTGGTTTTCTTATATCGCAAACGTTTGTGTGCGTGTTTTTACAGCGGAGCTGTTAAGGGCTACTTTGCCCAGGATCGCGTCCGCTAGCAAATAAATGTCGACAGAACACTCCAGACAGCTACAACCATCTATGAGCGACGGCGGCAATTAGATAACCGGTTTGCCGGTTGTCTGGTTGTCGCCGTTGCTCATAGATGGCGGCAACCTTTCCAGCCTTTCCAGTCTGGCTTGCCGACTTGCGGTCGGCCGTTACTTCATTCCCACCAGAGTACAGCTTCGCTGCTCTTCCTTCTGCACTAGAGTGGAAAGGCTGAAAGCTTTTTTTTACGTTTGTCATTTATTGTTTTCGTGTAGAGATTTTAATGCTCTAGCGACTTGCGCTTTATTTATCTTTGCTCTCGGGATTTCTGACCCCTTGAAAAGAAAAAAACACTAAGGTGGTTGAAATAATGTTTTTATTCGACTGTTGTCATGAATTGCGGTCAGCTTCGTTTATGGATATGTTTTCCCACATCAGTGCCAGTGGCCTTCGGTAGGTTCCTGCAACGATAAAACATAAGTCGTGGTTCACAGATCAACGCTTTGAGAGGCCAGTCACGTTCTTCGTAATTGGTACTATGTCAGATTGTTCGTTTTTCTAAATTAATAGAAACAACTTTCCCAGAACGGCACACCGCGGCATTGCACGTTGAGACACACAGAACACTAATATTTTTATCACTTGAATTTAAGTTTTAATTTCAATTAAATGTTCTTGTTTCTACTCTTACCTAACCACTTGCAGTCTTCTCAGTACGTGGTGTGGACTCCGTCGTAGGTAGCCCAGGTGGACTTCTTTTGGAACGTGTGTTTGGTACTGCAAGTTCGTCCGACCTAACAGATACTGGCGATTTGGTAGAACCAATAGTAGGAGCTGAGGGGTCAGACCTACTATCCTCCTCGGACTGATTAACCGATAAAAGATATTTTAATTCATCTCCAGAAGGTGTAGTCGGTATGTCTGATCTAGGTAGCCCATCAGGTCCAGAAGATCCAGGAAATGCTTGAGAAACTACGGGTTTCGCCGATCCAGTAGATCCGAGAGATCCAAGAGATCCATGAAAACAAGAAAATTCAGGGGGAAAATCAGATCCTATCGACCTTTCAGAAGGATTGAATCGAAGAACAACTGGTTTACCTGACACCAATCCACGGGGTCCACTATTTCCAGGTGCGCCACGTGGCTCCAATTTTCCAGATGCTCCAGGCATTCCGCCGCTGTTGGACTGTCGCATTCAAATATATTTCGTTTTTGTCAATCGCCCCACCGTTCGCAAGCAATTAATTTCAAATAGAGTTTAGTTTTAGTAGTCGGTTGCCGTAAAACGCAAATAAAAAAAAAGAAATACCACAAAGAAACTAGCTCAGCGTTTCATAATGTCGTAAGTAAAAAATCGAGGTTAAACTTTAAAAAAAGTTTAATCTTGTTACATTTATCATTTCAATTTTTAGATGAAGAGAGACACACCATCTAAATGCAATATCGAAAGTTGTGTATAAAACATCTTTAACTACGGAAAAATTAGAGCAAACTTTTTCGATGTTTTTAGTTCTTTTAGGTTTCATTTGAGTTCATTAGGGAGCATTCTCTAACTGAGGAAATAGTCAAATCTTAGCCTTTTACAACAAATGTAGATGCCTAATTATGTTATATAAAAGTGTCCAACTCACACTCCCGCCAACGTTGCCACTGTCCGATCTCCCTGCAATTTTACACATAACCTTAAGGTTAACGAACATTTGAAATTTGGAGTTTCGGATAAATTAGAATGGAGGATATCTGGAATATTAAAGTAGTTGCAATAATGGTCATTACTCGCTCGGAGAAAAGGGCGTGAAGTAAATTTCTATAGCTAACCCATACTCAGGGCATTCATAGGAGGCACATGTTTCTTTTAAAGAAAGATATGCAAAAGAAACTTCTTACCTCCTTGCTTTATTTGAATCCGGAGCATTTACGCAGACAAAAATATTATCCTCATATCACTCATACCACCTTTTCAAAGTGAATAGCTTGGAACTTATTACTCCATACAGCCACTGCTTGGCAACAATGACTTCAAGTCATTGAGTACTACAATAGGACTCCATTTCGTATTTAATTTTATGATGCAAGTAATTTTATGATGCAAGTAACTGATGCAAGTAATTTACAAGTATAAGTTGTATCGAATAAATGAAGTTCCTATAACCATATGAAATAAAAAATACAAAGCGAGAAACGCCGAAGGTAAGAACAAATTACGGAAAACAAAAATTGTCAAGTTCCTTCACTACTAAACATTTTGAACGGACATGCCGACTTTTCACTATCATTTCATTCATATAAGGACGAAATGAGAAATACGCTAAACCACAACAACATACGTTTTGGGAAGCAAAATTTTTATACTTTCGTAATCTCAAAGATTTTACATCGAAACTATGCCGAATGTTCTTGTGCCTGCATCACGATTTCATGTTTAAATATTAGTATTTACAATTTTTATTTTATTGGTTCTCGGTGTCAGTGTATCTAAACAGACTTTTTTGTGTCTCAATAATGAGACCAGTGTTCGTTTTTCTGCCCCTAGGACAAGTCAAGTGTTTATTCTGATTTTTTTTAGAAATGATTTCTGGATCATGGCAATATTTTCAATGATTGTGGAATCAGAATCTTGTGTCCTATGTTTTTCGAAAGGTGAAAAAAAAAGTGACAATGATCTTTTGTTGAGCATATTTTAAACATTCTTTTATATAAATGTGCATATGTAATTACCTATTACCCATGAATGTGCCAAGTGTAATGCTTCTCCTCTTGTTTTGTTGTTCTTTTTTTTTATAACTGTGTACTTACTATAGACTGCGGAGGGGGGGGGGGGCTTCAGTCAGGCAGAAATGCCTCTTGTCTCTACCTCCCTACCGGGCTTGACCCGTATGAATTTAATTTTTGCAATAAAAAACACGCACACATATCGACAAATCCGTGGAGTGCTTAATGTTTGTATTTTTCCGCACGTCAGGATAATTACGCTCATAACAAGGTGTAAACATATCTAGTTAATAATTCATCCTGTATATTCCCATTTAATATTATGTTCCTAGGGCTATGTCGAATAGAAGTGCCGGATCCCACTTCTGTGCACAATCGCACCCGTTATCTCGATTACCTGGAAACCTGATGCCAATGGATAAACTAGCAAAGCCTAGCACGTAAAGAAGCCTAAACATTCCACATTGGCGACGACGGTATTCCCGTTTATTTGTCAATAGTGGGAAACAATTGCATATAAAAACTTATTTTCATCACGAGCACTGAATTGCCCTAACGTCCTAGAGGAACTAACGACTGCTCGGATGCTTGGAACAGGCCCCGCAGATGCCAGTACCAACCAGATGAGGATGAGTGATATTAATCGGGTTTGCGATCTCAACAAGTCAATATGATCTGATCTATACATAAATAGGCAAAAGCTGGCTTGTCGCTAGCGAGTTTGCAGGAGGCAAGATGGCAGATGTTATGCCTGCGACACTTACAGTGTCGACCTATGCGCTTCTGCAAGACCTTGTTTGTCCAAGCCCAATGGACTGCTTGCCCGGAATTCACCCCCCCCAAACAAAAAAACGCATATTCAGCATTACAAGTCAAAACCCATCACGCGAGCCGCATTATCTGGGTTCTACGTGCGTAATAAAAATTACACCATCTTCCCGAGGGGAACCATGGGGTGATGCGGAGCATCGCGGATCGTAATTAATTTATTCCCTTCTTCACTGATTTCTTTTGGCCGGCCGGATTTGGGCTGCGGCGGACGCGAGCGGCCGAAAAACGCTAGCAGACGACAGCCGCAAAGTTGCGGGAAAGCCCACCCCACTGGAAAGCCCTGGCGTGGCGCTGCGACCCGCGTGCTCAAAACTATCCTCCTTTTACTCCTCCGGGGGAACGCGCGCAGCGCGCTACCGCTGCTTATATTCACACTTGAAGGAGAGGAGACCAGAGGAGGAGAGTTGCGCATGCGCGCGCGGTGTGAGTAGAAGCGAACGCACGCGAAGTGCACGCAGCTGGTAGAGAGAGAGCAGAGAGAGTAACGCGCAGCTATTGGAGAGAGGGAAGGAGGAGAGTGACGCATGCGTAGTGTGAGTGCGGACGACGCCGACACCGCGGGACATAGACCCGAGCAAGAGATGCTCCGCATCTAAAAGGGAGGTGATACTTTGGCTGGCTTTTCTTTATCATGGTGCTGAACAAACTCGCGCGCACGTGCGATTTTCAGGGCGTTTTGAAGGAGGCCTTGTGCAATAGACCATTTGCTGTCTTACCCAAGCATCAAGGAGAATGCAGGGATTGGTGTTCCACGCGCCACACGCGCACGCCTTTCCTGTATAAATGATTCGAAGTAAATAACCAAAAGAAAGCATTGACGAACGCGCCTACAAGCTGCCATTTGTTTTAGGTTTTGCTTTGGAAAAGTTACTACTGCTGAGGCCAGCACGTGCGGCGAGTGGAACACCAATCCCTGCATTCTCCTTGATGCTTGGGTAAGACAGCAATAGGTCTATTGTTCTTCTATGTGGGTTAAGGGTCGGTTATAATATCAACTTCCCGCTGATGGAGAGGACGCTGACTTTTAAGTCAGAGTGCGAGATCGCGTTGACCTTGTCACTCACGGTACAGCACACTCGGTGTGCAACTACTCATGACTCATCTTGCGAGCTTAAGAAACAAGTTCAGATCAACAAAGGAGGCGCCGTCAGTGGCGTCGAGCGCCCCTAGTGTGACGTACCTTCTTCCGATGGGATGATCATCATGTCCATTTGGACATCTCGTTTGGAGGGATATTTTACCATGGCTGTAGGGAGAAGATATAGATTGCTCAAGTTTGTCGGAGCAAGTCGCGTAGTCGACTAACGCGTTAAATTGAGTGGCCATTGAAGTGCCGGAAATGTCATTGATGTTTCGCTCAGTCCGGAAGGAAAATCGGTGAAATTTCCGCTCACTGTGAGGAGGCTCTGACCATCATCTCCGACAGGCAATATTTAACCTTGATGTGCAGTTTTCCTCCCAACATCTCAACCCTGCGTCTTCACTCGTATATGTGCGACGCCATCCCTGTTTTCGGAGAACAACATGTTTCGGTCACCTATGCACTCTAAAACATGCCCTTGCGTCTGCTTTCCCACACATCTCTCGGAGAGCCAATCACTGCAACGTACGGAGGTAGCCCAGTGAATGACAATGCTGAAACATATGTTTAGACCAAGAAACTCAGTCTGGGTTGTGACATTAATTAATGCTAAGCTTCACGCTAGCAATGCCTAATATCATAACTCACACTTCGTTTTTTGGTCTAAATATATGTTTCGGCATCGTCATTTGCTGAGCTGCCTCCGTAAGTGTCGATGATTGGCTCTCGAGTGTTGCGCGGAAAGTAGACGCTTGAGATTTTTTCAGAGTGTGAAGACCAAGCAGTGACGCTGTCACTGATGATCGGTCAACATAGGAAAACGACCCTCTCTTCTGAAAATAAATGGTTTAAGCATAGTATTTTTCTCAACCCTTTCTCAGAGTCCCCTCGCAGAGTTTGCGGTTTGGAATAAATTAGCCACCGAGCTAGGCAAGTGCATGAAGCTTCTTAGTGAACAACTGGGAGAGCCTGAAAGAATCAACGTCGTGCAGACCGATTCTACTTCAACTTCGTTAAACCAGGTCAGATATTATACGCCCTGCGTGAGATTGTGGAGAAAGGACTCAACACTTTTGAAAACCTCGGCGTTATCGCCGAGGATGATAGGAGCAATTCTGTGGCGCCGATTGCAGTCACCTCAAAAAATGACAAGTTCATTAGACTTGGGAAAGAATACGAGGTCGCTGTGAATAGTTCCATTTGGCCAACTGCAGAAGGCTTGTTTGCGTTTTTTTTGCCAGTACTTACCAACAGTACCCACTGTGACCAGTAATTACCAACAGTAAGAATTTTAGCCCAACTTTAAGTTTTACACCACCAACGCTACACACAAAGGTTCTTGCCAGTACTATCTCCTATCGTTCAGAATCTTCAGAGCACCATCGATTTTTTTGCGGATTATGAACCTGATTTCAGAAAACTTTTAACATGTAGGGTGTTATCTGGACTACATCTTGATGGCATTAAGTGCTCTCGGGGACCATATTCGATTGTCGGACCATGTTCTTCTTTGACTAATTGCGAATGGACTTCCGGCCAACCTTCAAAAATACGAGTTCTTTAAAAGAAGCGTGATATAGCTCGGCTACAAAATCAACGGCCAGGTAGTTCATTCGACCAAGAGTAGGTTACGACCCTCCCAGAATGCGATGCCAATGCGGAATGGGAAAACGCCTTCAAATTATCGAAGTAGGATATACAGCGTAGAAAATAGCTTAGACATTACAACCCGAGCAAGTCTTTCTACCTCACCTGAAATGCACCTCCAAGCGGAATCTTGGCAGCCATCTTACACATTATGCCAAGTGGTTAAGCGCGAATTGCTTGCATTTCCAGAACGCTCTCACCAAGCGAGCTCTAATACGCAAAGAGTGAACGGGAGGTGTTTGGTATTGGGCTCGGAGTGAAAATATTTTAGAAGTACTTGTGTGGGCGGACATGGTACACAAAGAAAATATATTGTGCGACCTCATTTGGGGTTTTGTATTTTCAGCTACTGAAACCCTCATATGCAGATCATAACTAAAAAATAAAATGATGTAGTAAACGCTGGAAACAGGCCAGAAACGCGTACCGATCTGTCCCTTTGAACGTTGGTTTTCCAAGAGCTTCCTTAAAAAAATCTGTTATTTACAGACGCACTGGAGTCGGCGTCTCGTATTCATTTCTGGCTTACCACGTTATCTGTATTTACGCTCACTATGCGCAACTTCGCATTATTTGTTTACCGCGAGGGAGTCTCATAATGAATTCTTTCTTTTGCCATTCTTAACACGTTCATTCCCATCAAAACTTCCAGTTTCCGATATTGTTGCTTATTTTAAACACCCCTAATATTAAGAAAAACCGTTGGACGCCCCTCCGCTGCGGCAATTATTATCCTCTGCCCGCGTAGCAGTGTTTCAAATTCGACGCTCAAAGGCTAGATTCTCTTTTGTTTCAAAAATTGAGTCTACCATATCCAAATTGATTCTGTGGTCGCTGGTGCTTGTCGAAACAGACGTCACAAGCTAGCTTGACTGCGATAATAATAATAATAAAAATTATAAATAAAGATAATAATAAAAAAACAAAGATTGCTCGCGGTAAGGGTTTAGACACAAACAAAAAAGGGTTTAGACATTAGGATACGTTGACGGCCGTAACAAACACTAAAATACGCCGTATTGGTTAATTAGTAAACTAAGCAACCAAGCACTATTCACGAACTACTTCAAATTTCAGTTTCTGGTGCATTACGTAGCAGTTTCAGTTTGTGGACATTACTTACCACTTGCAACGGCTCGGCACCATGTGCCTTGAAACCTTTTAAAATCTCTTACGACAAGAAAACACACGAGCGCCACCTATTCGGCATCCGTTGAATACTTGGCTGTCCCATCAATTTCCTTTTTTTCCGTATCATTTTTTGTTTCTTGGCTTGGAAGTCTTTTTGTCAAGGATTTAAACGCCGATTTCTTAGCTGCGCTATTAGCGACATTTCATCTCGCTAGTAACGCAAAAGATTCGTTCTAGCGAAATGCTATTCCACTGTCACTTGCATAGGTGGCGTGGCGGGGGGTGGTCAGTGTTTTCTCTCGTCGTAAGAGGTTGTAATGGGTCTTAAGGTACACTGTCGCTAGGTAGTCGCAAGTGTGTGAACGGGCCTTTATAGTCCAGCCGTGACGTGAAATTTTGATTAAACATTCGTAGTGAGTGTTGAGGGACGAGAAATGTCATGATTGTACACGGCTTCAGACCGAAACTAATCCGCCAAAGTCCGTCTGTAACGTCAATTCCGTTCTGCGCAGGTTTGCAGCCCATGAGTAACGTGAGCAGGGCTACGCATGCGCAACCGGAACAATCCGCACCATTGTCGCGCTTCGGTGGGTCACTTCCGGTTTTGAAGCTATGTGCAAGGATGACACTTTTCGTCGTGCAGCGCCCACTTTTAATTTTTTAATTAATATTTTACGTCACGGCGAGACTGTAAAGAAGACGAGCGTAACTGCACTATGCTCCAAAACCCGAAAACTTTAGAAGTTAGTCAAAACAAATTTAAATATTAGCTAAGTAGTCAACCACTCTCGTCTCTTTGTTGTGGCCCCCCTGGCCCTAACTTTCCCATAGGTCTAAGAACGCACTAAAGCAAGTTCCTTTTAAAAAAATATGTTCTAGTTCTTCTACAAAACATAATTTATATAGTTATAGTCGACAGGTGCGCCACCATCTTGTATCAAGGAACTTACGGTATGCTGGAAAACATCGTTTTCCTTTCGCTCAGGCACGTAGCCAGGGGGAGACCCATGGGGCCCGCCCCCCCCCCCTCTGAAATCTTCCATTTTGCTGGGACCTCCTCTCCCCCCTCCCCCTCATACAGCATTTTGTCATGGGCGGCTCCCCCCCCCCCCCCCCGAAACAAAATCCTGGCTGCGTGCCTGCTTTCGCTGCACCACTGAGAGAAGCACAAGTTTTTATTTCGACTGTCTATCATTCTTGTTGTTGTTGTTTTTGTTTTCCTTTAACTGTATTCGTTTATTAGTTCCAAGTTCGTAATACCTTGATTGTTTTTATCCCGTTTGCCGTGTTTCTCAACTATGTGGTTCGAGACGAGGGTAAACGAAAATGGTTTACTGCAGTCAGCAAAATATTATGATATATGGGAAATTCTTTTAAATATAATTAGATGTTGCCAACTTTCTGCGTGGAGACACACCACAAGAAAAGCAGCAGGTGAGTATTTTATTCTAGCGAATATTACTGGTGAGTTCCTACCACTTGGTATTCTCAGAAAGTGTAAATCGATGCCCAAATTCTTCTAGGAATGCGATTTACTTTATTTTTGTTTAAGAAAGCGTGATACCATGAAGTACTATTGATTTAGCATAGGGGACACACTTGCGCTATTCTTATATATTTTTCTAATTTATAATAAACCTCGATCGAGTGGCAAACTGCGCAAATTCGATTAATTATCTTATAAAACAAGATTCGAATAGCACATGGATAAAAAACGTGTACTTGACAGGAGTAAACAGTCAAATTATTAGTATCGGATTAGGGGTGTTTTAGAACAGGCTTTATATACGTATATTAATTTTATGTATGATAATTTTCCAATATGCTATAATTTTATTTGCATATTCATGCGTACTTTAAAGTAGCAGCAATTGGGATACTTACGTACCACGGAGCCTGCTCCACCGCAAAATGTTCGGCTATTAAACATTATTTTTATTTTTCAACACACATAAATAAAGAAAAAAGGCCATCATACTTACCTCTCCTTGCAACCACGAGGTTGATCAAACAGAGAACCAGGATTGAGAGAGCCAAACGCTTCATTATTGCAAGTGAGAGTTGGTCCAAGAGGGCGAGCTTGTCATGAGCAAGATGGCATATTCTGTTCTTTATATATCATTTTGAGACCCGCCAGAACGACTTTTAGTTGCCATGCGCGAGCACTCCACTTTCCTCCAAATGTTACATAACTTCAAGCGGACAGAAACACCTGCAGTAATTTTCGGTCTGAAAAGAAGCGACTAAAAAGAAAGCGACAGATACCACGAATTCGACGCTATAGTGAAAGATACTGTAGGTGTTAAACATGTCTCGTTTTCACGCAAATAAAAAAATCCATAAAAACGTACGTACCGCGTCTTGTTGTGAAGCATGAGATTCCTGAGGCTAGAACGGACGCCCAAGGTTGCGAAAGGAACATGTGCACATGAGTCATAATTTTTTTCAGTATGTTCTCTGAGCGGTTTTGGCGTTCAAAAAACATTATCATGAGCACAAATTTTGTTTCGCTTATTCTCGCTCACAAAATAATTTTAAAGACACAGTGTAATTATATTTAGCTTATAACTAATTGTGTTTATGTGAGCTAGTATATTATCGAACATAATTAAGCCTCCAAATAAGAATACTATTGTTCTTGCACACAACAAGACTTGAAAAAAACATACTTAGGACCAGAATTGCCCCCTATATTTTGTTGCAGTTTCAGAAATCCAGAGGGGTGCCTCCTACAAAGACTTCCAGCTTCCTCCAGCTTCTCTGCACTTTACATGGAAGATGGTTCAATGCCTTTCAAAACAAATCCGGCGTACATCTTGAGTAATTCTTAGAGCTATTGACAATCTACCTGGCTTCCACAGTCGTCTCATTCAACAGGAATACTTACCTGCAAAAGAAGGAAATTTGCAGCGGATCATGTGTTGCACCATGTGTTATGTGACATTCTCTTATCCAAATGCGATTCGGCCATCGCCCAGCGGGTATCCAATAACCTGGTGTCAAAAATATACAGATATGTAGACGACTATCTTGTGCTACCAAAAAGTAGACCTGATATAAATAACGAGGAAGAAATCATCAAAATGCGTTCAATGTTCACTGAAAATGCACATGGACTGGACTTAACTTCACACACGAGCTACCCACAGACAACAGCCTTCAATTTCTTGATCCACGTATGATATTCCAACTAAACCACACTTGCTGTTAGTACATGCCACGATCAAGAAAACATTTACTCCAATATGAGTCTTCCCATTCCAAACTCATTAAAATGGAAATTATCAAAAACGGTCTTAGTGCAGCCCTCAAGAAGTCATGTGACCAAAATGCGGGACAGAGGTTTGATACACAAATACACCAACTCAAGACCTCTGGATACCCAGGTACCGTCTTGAACGATGCAGTAGAAATAATAATAAACTCCCACAGACAGAAAGAAAAAGCCAAGTACAAAGGATAACGCCCGTCTGTATTGCCCTACACTCACCGGGTATCACACAACATGAAACAGGCGGCTTCCAGGAATGACATCCCTGTCGTATTTTTAGCACCCGACAAGCTAAACAAGCTTCTCCTATGATAAATTACCACAGGAACCTCGCAATGAATGCTACCAGAGACGCAAGCAAACATATATACCTTGCCAAAGTCAGGTTATATATGAAATATATTTCACCTCTGGCAAGGTATATGTTCGTCAGTCTGGCCGCTGCGTGAACACCAGTTTACGTGAACACCATCGGGTCATCTCGCGGTGCACGTAAGAGACTGTCACTTCAAGCCGATACTTACAGCGACAGAGGTCCTTCGAAGTTTCCGTGAGAAATCTCAAGGAAAATATGCAAAGCAGTGACCATTAAATAATAGGAAAACTCGTGTGTCAGTGCACCATCAGTGACATTAGGTGACAAAGACCTTCATTACCTCAGCTTTCCTACTGGAAGTTGTTTCATTGGTTCTCTGTCAGCAACTTCCTCTTTCTTCCTTTCTGTTATTTCTCATTTTTAACGTAACGTCCTCCTCTTCCTTTTTTATTTTATTTCTTAGTCCTTTCAAAGTAACTTCCTCTTCCCATCAAGGCAATTTGATTTTGGGAAGTTTTCATGCCGAAAAGAAAGACGAGAGAGAAACGCTTCCTCTTTCTCGTCTTCTGTGTGAATATTAAAACGACAGTTGTGAGTTAGCCCTTGTTCCGTCAGTTTGTACTTGACTTTAGCGCTATTTATATCTAAGATACATATCCAACTAGCGCACCATAATATTTTAATAAAGTTGACAGTAATTTAGATATGAACAAAATAACGAGTTATGGAAAATAATCTTGACCAGGGTGTCGAACCGGAACCGAACCGAACCGAAAACCGGAACAGAACCGTTATTTTTAGCCGAACCGGAACTGAACCGAACCGAAATCTCCGCCGCCATCTTGGAACTGAACCGGAACCGAACCGAAACAAAATATAACGGTAACCGGTTCAAAACGGTTCAAGGTAATTTTTTATTTTTTTTGTATCAGAAAATGAATATATAGAATAAAAAATTGGCGGCTGTATTTCTATATATTGATCAAATCGTCATGTACAGAATTGCAATGTATGATAAATTTTGGGTTTTCGTGACGCTTTTGTATTGGCACTATGATTAACCATGTGTCACGTTATCGCATGACGTCATGGTGTCAATACATGTTGTCAAGTAATGTCACGTGACCTCGTGACGTCACGTGACTCACGGTGTCAACTCGACTTAACTTGAGGAAGTCACTAAATGTATTAACCTTGTTGACAGCGTGACGTAACATGACATCACGATTTTGTACCGAGATTGATGTGACACCGTGACGTAAGCGATTTTCAAAACCTTTGGTCGAGTGCTCGGGTTCATGACAATCAGCATCGCCAAACATTCGGATAACGGCTCATGTCAATTAAATATGATAATAGCCCAATTATAACAATATCTGAAGCTCAGCCCAAGCTTTTGATTTCCAAACCCTAGCCGCCTAGGGCATGACTATGATGAACACTGGCGGTATATAATTAGCGTTAGATCACGTGGCCGCTTGTTCAAATGGCGAGTTGAGGAGGGGATCGACAGCTGTCTCTTTCCTCTATTTTTTCTGCATCTGCTATTAGGCGGAGGGGGAAACTAAAGGATCTTTTCGTAAGCTATCAACGTCAGGGGTTACTTCTTAACAGTATTTTTTGAAAGTACAAAAATATGTTTCAACACCAATTTTACATCATTAAGGCACCCAAACATTTTTTCGTTGTTGCTGAACTGCATCCGAAAGATGTCACCGAGAATAGAAGTATTGAAATGACTAAATGCGAATTATTAATATGACGTTACATAAAGCTATATGTGTGTACGGAAGGAATACATGAAAAAAGATTTTAGTGACCTCAGAGGGACAGCCGAACGTTGGCAGTCGCTGTAAGTGTCACACGAGCGTCGTTCTTAAGTTATTGCCCAAGTTTCGACACCCTCTGTATTTTGCTTAAAGGAGCTATAAAAAGATTTCCATACACTACTAAATACTACTCAGGGTCAGTCCCTAACGTTAATAACTGATTGATCTTGGCTTTACTGTTTTTTCTAGGCAATGGCACTCGCCAAAAAATTAGAAAAATATGAGCATCGTTCATCCCCGTCAACTCGGAGCCAGAAGCGGCCACGTGGCCTGGTGACTATCTTATGCCGCCAATTAACGTTAAAAGAATACGGCTAATCCGACTCATCACCGCAGTAGTTGGACACGAGCCGCTACCCAAGTGTCCGCAGAGGCATTGATTGCTACGAGCCGATGTATAGTGCTCATGCAGTTCTCCTGTCCAATCCATGAGCCGCGCTCGACTGTCGTTAGGCGAGTGGTTTTGATCCCACAATTACGACATCAATCTTTGCAAAGGCAAGACTAAAAGAAATAGTCTCATTTTATCCTCTCAATTTCACCGCGACAAAGAAGCGTCTGAATCAGTGGCGGCTTGTGCAAGTATACTTGGGTCAGACTAAAACCAGTACGCCTCGGAAAATTCATGAACATTCCAACCCGATATCGTTTTAGGACCCCTTTAAACTTCATGGGGTGCAAAATAAAAGCAATGAAGGGTTGCTGTTAAAAAGTGACAAATAAAATTGTCGAATTAGCAGACACAAACGGAGGAGGCAATTCCTCAGGAATACTTTCAGCCTTTCCACTCTGGTGAAGAAGGAAGACCAGCGAAGCTGTACTAGGGTGGGAATGAAGTAATGGCCGGCCACAAGTCGGCAAGCCAGAGTGGAAAAGCTGGAGAAGTTGCCGCCATCTATGCGCGACGGCGGCAACCAGACAACCGGCCAGCCGTTTGTCTGGTTGCTGTCGTCACTTATAGATGGCGGTAGCTGTCCAAAGTTTAGTGTCATCATTTGTTTGCTGACGGACACGATACTGGGGAAACTAGCCCTTAACAGCTCCGCTGTAAAAAAAAATGTGTGTGTGTGTGTGCGTGTGTGTGTTGGGGGAGGGGTTAGTTTTAAAAACATGCTGTGTTGTAAAGGCTCCTCTTCCCCACACCTTTGGCGCAGACCAAAAAGCGTTACCCTGGAAACTGATTTGTTTGCAAAAACGCTCTTGCTAACAAAAGCACGTTTTTGTCGTGCCAGACGTTCGCGTCGTTCCTCACGACGATGCACTAAGAATAAAAATACGTGCCTTTCAAATACTTGGCTTTCAATGAGCTTGAACCTCCTGCAGCGTGCAATTTGCACCATCAAATTCGATTTTCGCAGCAAGAAGAAATCACAATGACTACCAGCCTATAGTGTGATGACGTCACGTGCATACCATGGTAAACAGTTAAGCTTTCTGGTAAAATGTGATGTTCGCAACACTAGCAATGGATGTCCTAATTGTAAAGTTGTGCAGTATTTATAGCAGTCTCGCGATGATATATGGCAGCATAGAGAAATGTTAGAGCGCATGACTATTCAAGCATAGTGTTGTAAAGTGAGGGCCCAAAAACAAGTGCAGGTAAAACCGAATATAACATTAGCCTCCCGAGGCAGTATTTAGCGAAGTTTTGAGCTCATGCAAGCTGATGAAATGTGATTTATACTAAGATTTTAGGAATATTCGTCTGTCCTTTGCGCTTTTTATGTAAAATATGAATTTCATTGCGTGCATCTTTACGCATCTCTTTTTGCAGTAAGGCGTTCTGTAAGAGATTATTTAGAAAAATAACGTTAATTATCTTTCTCTTTTTGAACATTTCGTGCATTTGACTTTCAATCTATCATGTGAGCACAGAGTCCTTTTTGGCATACCCTGCAAGCCGATGTTTTACACTGCCAATCAGCAAACAGAAAAACACTTTTACGCAGACCCCACAGCTAGCGTAGTTTCGAGTATCGTCCTTCCGCGTCGGTCTCACGCGGTTATGTGAACTTTATAAAGTAAAATTTATTGATCATTATAAAAAATATATTTGATTACTAACTGAATATTTGACAACATAAATTAAGGGCCGACCACCCTAAAGCAATGCCCCCAAATTATCTGAAAGGTTCTCTGCGAATCTTTTCCGGCGTTTTTATCCTCGACAGGCACGTTGTAAGTGATACGGGACGGCGCCTTACACACATTTCTGATTTTGAAGCTAATTTAAATAACTATGCGTCCCTCACACATACAACTTCTCAAACATATAGAAGTCTGTTATTGCCTCTTTTACGTGGTGAACATTAATGTGTCTTTGGGCTGGACAAAAACAAAGTAAACAGGGGCGCGCGGCGGAACTATGACGATTACGCACGCAAACCGTCAGAAAGTGTCGAATTAAGTAGCTGCCATGTCGAGTAGAACGTGAAATACTACTTTGTTTCACTTAACAAGAAAGAATCTTGGAGGACGCTTAAGCTTCGCCTTTAAAAGTGGAACGCGACAGCGTTAACGGGCCTCGTTTGCATCGCATTCGCTTTTGCCGCGTAAGCGTGCCTCGCGTGGCCTAGTCAAAAGTGCCTGGCTCGCAACCGAAGGGTCGTGGGTTCGAATCCCGCCTAAAATTTTTAATATTTTTTTTCTTTAAGGCAAAGGAACTATTTTAAAAAGTGAAATCAATTGAGACATACGGCGACCTTTAATTTGCATTACATATCATGTTTTAATCACTCATTCCACGCGTGATGTCACGTTTCACGTGAGTATTGTAAGTTGTTTGAAATTCTAGCGCGAGGGCATGTAGCTCTGACGTCATAACCCTATTGACCAATCAGGATTTTCCAGTCACGCCACCGACATCGGCTTTTCTGCGACATGAGCTCCTTAACGCTATGGCGTTAAAATCATCAATTAGCAAGGGTGATGCTCATTTGCAAATTAAATTGACCGGCATCTTGTCAAGAACAATCCTCCACAGCCAGCCTATGCCAGCTTATCCTGTATAAGAAAATGTTCACTTGGGCAAGAGCTATTTTGGGCCAGATTCGATCTGAGTGCGAAGGTGCGTATAGATTAGAGAACAATTACGATTACTCCTTGATGCATGATTAGTCGCATGCATGCGGTGCTGAGTGCAAACAATGTTTGGTTAGAACAACAAGCATTTTGATTTCCGCTCGGTGTTTCTATAAAAAATAGACTGAAAGGAATTATCCTAAAACTTCTGTGACATTTTGAAAATTGCGTTGCTTTGAGCTCAGTCCTGTCGTCATCATATACATATATATTGTGAAGCGTATTTCGTAAACCATATTTTATGATATATATGGCCACGAGGTGCTCATTTCATAGTTTTATGTGATGTAATCAATTCCTTAATTCAAGAACACAATCACGATTTCACTTTTAATACTGCGACACAAAGCTGTACTAATCACGGGTATTTTAGGCGACCTACCACACTTCGCGACAACATTTTATACCCTGTAAATAGATCAGCTTGAATTTTAGAATTTTACTTAAACACGAAGAAAGGACAAGAAAATACAGTATAGTTCTAAATTTCAAGCTGATTTATTTACATGTATGTACCAACAAGCTCAACTCTTTATTCTTGTACTTAAACATTTTGATTCAGGTAAAACATATGTTACTGCAAACAAAGGGATTTTGAGTCGTATGAACACGACGTGACATACGTTAATGTAAATTTTCTTATACTCCTGCGTCGAAATTAAGTAACTGAATTTCATATTTCTGGTACCTAAAAAACAAAAGTAAATTACACGGACGATCGAAGAAACTGTATAGTAGATCGTTTCACGGCGTAAATAGTGTATATTGCCAGAACAACGCGGAAAATGTATTCTCAATTTAGCGGTTCAAACCGGTTCGAACCGGTTCGAACCGTTATTTTTTGCTCCCCGGAACTGAACCGGAACCGAACCGAAAGCCGTGAACCCGAACCGGAACCGAACCGATAAAAATTTCGGTTCGACACTCTGATCTTGACTCTCTTGCGGCAGATAAAAGAGGCGCTTGTAAATTATACCTATTATTTTCGACAGTGTAGAAGAAAACTTTCAATGTGTTCGTTCCAACTCATGTGCTGGTAAAAAGTGTCATAACATCTTTACGGTGGGAACAACTTCTATGTCAGAAATATGTAACATGAGCGATGTATATAAATTACTTGCAATTTTAGGGCGGAATACAAGGGCATTAGTTTTAATATTATAATTTTTAACGAGTTTACTATTGCCCATATCCTAAGGTCTTTTTAAAGGTTGTTTTTGTTAACCAGCATATTTTTTATTTATTCTGATTTGAAAAATATGCTCGTATTATCAGGACACGTACGTTATCTGGACGCTGGTAGAAATATTAATGGCATCGTAAATGTAGCTGCTTAACAACAGAAAAGCTAACACAGTTCCCTGTGGTACACCTGTTCGTAGTTCTTATATATGAAAACAAAAGTTCCATTAATGTGAACGCATTGAAAACGATAGCTTAAATAAATCTAAGTATATGCAACGCGTTGCCACAAATCCCATATCTATAAAGTTTACTTTGTTCTTCATGGTTTAGAGGCCCAGGGGCTTTCAACATTCTGTTTAATGAGCTGGGCAAGAATTTCAGTGCTTTGCTTAAATAATTTAGGAGTTCGTGCCTCTACCTTTCTGAAGTAAAGAACAAAAAAACGCTTTTGCCTGCATGTTCTACTTTTTTAAAAAATGGACGAAGATTGAGGTTTTGGGGCAACTCTCAACTTCTTCACCCAATTCCGAGTCATGTGCGCTGTGACGTGAATGTGGGACGTCCGGGGTTGCGGTGAAGCTCTTCTCTAGAGCTATCAGTGAGCAGCGAGAACTCACCCGCTCGCGACCTCATAACCACGTGCCTGCGCAGCGCGATCAACATGGCGAGAGGAGGAAAGTCTCCTCCGGGTCCGGCCATCCCCGTCCGGCTCTGCCCCCGTCCCCCTCCGGCTTCTGGCGGCTGTTCGCGGTAGCAGATAGAGCTGACGGTTTTGTGGCTCTCAGATAGATGGCGCCACTAAAACTCCGTATAATAAACATTTTGTCGATGATACCAGGTTTCGTGACTAATTTATAGGTATGTTCGAACGACAAGATTTCCAGAAAAAATTAACTTTTATCGAACAGACTTTTGCACATCTTCCTATCTTTTTACAAGTCTCCCATTGACGTCAAGCCGCGTGGTTCTCATGGCCGCCGCTCGCGGTTGCAGGTCGGGAAATATTATAATTTCGGGCCTCGCGATTACGTGGCTCAATCTCAACATTTCGAAGGAAGGAGATGTGTTTTCTGGAGTGTTGGACAAAATTCCCGATAAAAGTATTTAAGTTAAGTTGCAAAATACCTGCTTCATAATGTATTCAGAATACCACTCAAGTTATTTTCACTGTAAAGTATCTTGAGAAGAGTACAAATATATAGAAATGTAATTAAATTGCTTTAGGAGATACTTCCGCATTTCGTAATTTCTATTGAGGTCAGGGACAACGACAATTGTACAGCTGCGCAAATCTGGGTGACCAGAATGGTTTATTAGCACGTAACAGCACAAAACGGAAAAAGAAAAAAAGTATCTTACGGCTATTTTATGCAGTCTAGCTATAAGGAGCAGGTTATTGTCATGAATGACAAATGATGAGGCGGCGAATAACTGAAGAAACTAAATGTTTAATGGGGCGAACTTGTGCCCAAAAACAAAATGGAGAAAGGCTAGCGTCGCAGGCGTCGATGTCGGCGAAACAGCAGGATCGAGTGCTGGGGCGAGACTGACTCCGGAGTGCCACTCGGAGCACCTTTTGTGCCCGCGTAGGTTTTTGAAACATTCGGCGTAGAACGTTGGGCGCGTAGGACATTCGTAACTCAATCAGACGACAAGGTTCTCGAACTTATGAGAATGTCAAGTCGAGAGAAGAAATAAAAGAGGAGTCCGCTCCTTGGTACCGAACTTGGAGCCTTCGCGCGAGAGCCAAGCGCGGCAACCATTTGGCCACGCGCTCGCTCGGCAACGCGCATGGCAATATTACTGATACAAGTTACAAAACATTTCTGGGACAACAAAGAAAGTGGTCGCTTTAGCTATCGAGGAGGAGATCAGACCGTGGCGCCTCAAGCGGCTATCTTAAGAACTGCATGGATGGGGACAACAAATACAATGACTCAGCGCTCGGCTGAGTTAACCGAACGCGACGTCTGCGTTTGGCTGGAGTTGGTGTTCTCCGGTGAGGGAAAGGAGGGGCTCTTTTGTTTCTACTCCGGCCTGCATGAACAATGCAGCATGCACGGTGCCCAGCTCAGCACAAAAGCCGAAGTGGGTCAAGCTCGCATCCTCTGGCGACTGCTTTCGGGAGATCCGGCACTTAACGTCACTTCACTAATTGTTAGTATTTTTTCATTACTCTGTGCCCCTCGCTCTATTTTAAAAGATGACATGAACACACCCACAAGGCCTGTGGGCATGTGCACAGGCCTTGTATTGGGTAAGCGCCGAGGTGTGGGGGCAGCAGACAACAGGTCAGAGCGCCTCGCCAATAGCGACATCACTGAATATCACAGTCCTGCGGAGCACCTTAGAGGCATCGCTTAACTACAATTCATATTACCTATAGAGGGAGTTCACTATAAAGGAACTTGGGATACGGGTATGAGTGACTGGATAACAAAGAGAACCCCCATAATAGCCACGGCAGTGGTCGTACGTTCTTCAAGGAGGTTGCGTTCAGAAAGGCGCTCAACGTTGGAGGACACTTTGTTGGCATTTTGAGAGGTCATCCAGCTTCTAGTTCGTTTCCTGTCCCGTTCTCTGCTTATCAATGTTCGCTTAGAGACAGTGTTCGCGAGAGCAATAGGTGGTGGACTGACGACAATAAGAAACGAAACAAAAGAAAACCTTGATGTTTGGCGTAGCGGGGTCAAATATAGAAGAAGCAAAACAAAAATGTCTTTTTTTGTGCGTGTGTGTGTGTCCACTTCTCATTTTCTTCTATTTGTTATTGTCTTGGCACTCAAGTCTGCATTGTTGTCGTAGGTCATTTCCCGGTGTGCGTTGCCAT
Source organism: Ixodes ricinus (assembly GCA_037355805.1). Classification (NCBI taxonomy): domain Eukaryota; kingdom Metazoa; phylum Arthropoda; class Arachnida; order Ixodida; family Ixodidae; genus Ixodes; species Ixodes ricinus. The sequence goes on from JAZHYW010007369.1 coordinate 29,697, forward strand.
CAGGGTGGCGATCTTTAGTTCCGTAAAACCACCCATTTTGTTTGGGGAGTTTTGGGGAAACTCTAGGAAACAAAAGACGCCATTGGGAAGTCGAGGGGAAAATCTTCATTGTACGAACGTTGGGCTGAAATATGCGTCACAATCGGCAAAAAAACGATGTTTTCACGGGCTCAGTCAAAGTCACCGTAGCTCATCGGAGCTAGCAACAGGATTTAGTTGCTCGAAAGAATGTTCACGTTTGCTCATGCCACGCCCACGCCACTTCATATAAAAAAACTCGGAAAATGGCGGGGCGTCAAATATGTATTTGAGATAATGAGTACAAGATACTCAGAAATGTAATTAAAATAAAGTATCAAATACTCTCGATCAAAAGTATTTGCAAGACACCAAGATACTTCAAAAAGTATTCGAAATACAGTATCTTGAGTAGAGTATTTGAGATCGGCACAAGTCTGGTTTTCTGTCGTTTGTGACAAGATAAACAATGTCAGAAGTAGAAGATTCAAATTCTTTCAATGTTAAAACCGTTGCACAACTCCTTTAAGGGGCCGAGTGGGAGATTTGTTGCTCTCTCGAAGGTCAGACAATAAATAAATATAAATAAAAAATTAAATATAGGGGGTGTTTTTATTTTTTTAAGCTTAACAGATTTGTTTAAAAAAATGCCGCGAAAACTACACTTCTCCGGCTTGTGCACGTACGTTATACGGCCAGGTGGATATGCAGGGTGTCACAAAAGAAAATTTACACGGTCTTTTTCACCGCAAAAATAAACTAGGCATCGCCGAACGCTCATTTTCCGCCCAAAGGTCGCGCTAGAGGTCACAACCAGATGCCAAAGTTTCAGCCCGATCCGATACCTTAATTAAAAGTTATAAGTGATTTTCTGAAAATATCAACGGAAAAATGGCGGCGGACGGAGTTTTCGAACACATGGGGCTCTATGCAGACTTGTACCGTACGCATTACAAGTAATCAAATTACTTGTAATCGATTACTTTTTGGAGTAATTTTGTAATCAGTTGATTACTTTTATTAGGCAGTAATCACAAGAGTAATCTGATTACTTTTTGAAGTAATAAAATTACTTGTAACCGTTACTATTTTTCCACGAGGCCCCCCCCCCCTCCGGCACACGCCTGTTTTTTTCTGAAATGACAAAAATAAAATTTGCTTTTTTTTTCGAACGAAAAAAAAATTTTTGAGGAGCTATAGGAAACGAGGTCAATCCCTTTCTATGTACAGTTCCTGTGGAATGTCCGTTTTTTTTTTTTTTTTCGAGTTGGGACTGGGAGTGGGAAGCCACAGGGAAGCCACAGTGCGTGACAAAGGCCATTCAGGGCGAAGTTTGAGGGCGCAGAATGTAGCTTTGTAAGTCCTTCGTTCAAACTAGCCCCCTCACGCACACACACACAGAAATAAAAAAAAATAAGAAAATCCTGCTTAGGGTACCTACTCGCAGCCCGTAGGAGAACCAGAACCGAAGAATGCCTAAAGCGGATGCAAAATATAACAAAGCCATTTGAAATATTTCCCCATTTCCCCAACGTGGTCTTTGTGACAAGCAATGTTTCGAGTTGAGAAGTGGTCGGGGCGATCTCTTCCGCTAATGGATACTACACATGATCCGTTTCAAATCCTGGAGCTGCTGCTCTTTTGTATAACATGCGAGCTCATCCACATGTGAATAATAAAATGAGTGACGCAAACTTTGAGCGACAACCCTTGCTCAAGCTTAACAAGATCTAGAACCCCCCCCCCCCCCCCCCCGCGCACACACACACTGGCGAACGCCCAAATCATTAAACTTCTTCAAACGAATTCTATGCTTGTGTCCGTATTGTGAAGGTGCAACGACCACGAAGAGGGAACCAGTTTTTCTTCTTCAATACTTGTGCAAATGTGAAATATAGGTTGGAAGTAGTTCATTGTTATGAGCGCTAAAGATGTGTCTTCACACAATAAAGTAATCGGAAAAGTAACGATTACTTCTTTAAGTAATGTCCAATTACTTTTGCCGTCGAGTAATCAAGTAATCTAATCGAATACTTTTTAGCCAAGAGTAATAGTAATTGTAATCGATTACTTTTTTTTAGTAACGTGTACAAGACTGGCTCTATGGCACCAGAAACCGAAAGCGAGCAAAAATGGGCTCCATTTTCCCATTGAAATGTTCAGAAAATCACTTATAATTTTTGATTAAGTTATCGGATAGGGCTGAAACTTTGGTATCTGGTTGTGAACTCTAGCGCTACCTTTGGGCGGAGAATGAGCGTTCGGCGATGCCTAGTTTATTTTTGCGGTAAAAAAGACCGTGTAAATTTTCTTTTGTAGCACCCTGTAGTATAGTGGACTAATCTTAACTATCAGCCGGCCATACAAGTAAGATGTGTCAATTAACTATTTTAATTAGTGGAAATAGACATATGATTCTAATTAGAAACTTGCTGAACGTCATCAAAAGCTCCTAAATCAATCATATTTATAAATACTTTGAGCGCATGGTATGTGTAGTAGTGCGCTCAAGGTACAACTCGTGCAACGGGTACAAGGCTGAAACTACAATAAGAGACGGAAAACTCCCGTGGGCGCGATGTAGCCTTGCTCCTGATGCACGAGCACTACTGTGCTTCTCACGCGCTCAGTCTTTCTAAAATTTACTGATTTAGTGTTTCTCGACGATGCTCTGCAAGTTTATAATATGAGCAATATGCTCTTTTTCCACTAATGAAAGAGATAATTAACAGATTTTACTTAATTACCCTACTGATCGTTACGAATATCCCCCTAGACTATGTCCCCCAATCCGTATAAAGACCCGCTCACACTCTTGCGACAGAGTAAGACCGAGAGAGACCAGACCGGTTTTTAAGCCTCTTGCGATCTCTTGGGACCAGCTTCGCTGCAGCGCATCCGGTCCTAAAACGTGGGAAGAGGCTTAAAAACCAGTCTGGTCTCTCTCGGTCGTACTCGGTTGCAAGAGTGTGAACGGACCTTAACTTACCTGCAGAAACCGCGTAAATGTAGCTTCCATTGATTTTTTTTAAAGATAATTGTTAAGCTCTAATAATTAAAAAAAAAACATCCGCTATGCACTTATAGATAAACATCTAGATACAAAATTGGAATTTATAGTAAAACATTAAAGAAAGAATACATTGTGGTTCAATATACTGTAAACGATTCATTTTTCGCGGGCTCAATATTTCGCGATGTAGGTCGAAGCTGAAGTTTTTAGAATGATTCGCGGGTTCTAATTTTCGCGACCCGGTGGGATCTCAATATAAATTTCAATGTGTTTACATTTTAGCGGAATCGTTCGCGGGACCTATTTTTCGCGAATCGTAGGCGATTCGCAAAATTCGCAAAAATTAGGTCCTCGCGAAAATTAAGTCGTTTACAGTACTGTAAACGACTTAATTTTCGCGAAATATTGGATTCATAAATAAAGTATTTAGCGAAATATTAATAGCGAAACAGAATTAGCGAAATATTGGATTCATAAATAAAGTATATACTTATATACTTTATTTATGAATCCAATATTTCGCCAATTCTGACATTTCATAGTAATTGGGACCCGGAAAACGCACCAGGGATAAATAAAATTGCATAGAATGCTTTGCATGTTCTGACAGTGCAAAAGAGTGATAACAGCGATAGAACTGATGCTGACAATATGCAATAGATACGGCACAGGACACTAAGCACGATGTGTACATAGGAACGCCAAATAATTTCAACATACGTATTTACACATATATGAACCAGGAGACTACTAATACTACTACTACTGTGACTTCTAGTTCTACTACCACTGATAATAACATAAATAGTAAATCTTTATTATTACGTGCATCCGAACAACCGAATTCTTCATATTCCGGTGCTGGCGATGACACTGTCCAATGAATAATATGACAAGAGGGCAGACGTCACGATATGCAGTTTTATCTCGTTTTCTCCGGTATCTTCGATTACGCGGTTGTTCTTTTTTGCGGTGCCCTTTATTTAGCCGACCTTCGTTCTGCGGAGGGTGGAATTGCTGGAAGCAGGCCGCGGGCCAGGCTTCATCTCAAGAAACACGGTTAGTCGAGGGCTGGTCGGAAGACATCCATGGGCCGCATTTGGCCCGCGGGCCGTCGTTTGAAGACCCTTCGTTCAGCCGATCGAACGCTTTCCAAAATCTATAAAACACTCCCAACGTTAAATGTTTATTTTCTGTTTTCTAAAATTAATTATTTGATGTTCAACAATGCAACTTTGATTGATCGTCCACTTCAAAATCTAAACTAAGAATATGTGAAAATTAAAAAAACAAATTCGCACAGCTGAGTTAACCGGACGTGTATATGTTTTTGCAGACATTGAGAAAATATGGGAAACGCTGACACTGCTTTATAATTCGGTAAAAAATTTTTGTCGCCGAATTTATAAAGTATTACTTTACACATTTATTTTATTACATACATATACAATGAAATCATCGCGAATATAAACCAGGACGAAAGCAAGGCAGAGACAGCTAGGACCTTGTTTCTATTCATCCTCGCTTTTGATTACGCTGTTTTTGCAATGAAGCGCTTGCCAATTTGCGCAACTTTATATTTAAATAAACCTTAACTGATATTGCGATACCCATGAGGCGTCTGCATTAGCAGTTGTGTCGAATAATTATTGCCTGTAAACAATGTTCGTAACCAGGCGATACAGTCCATGCACACAGGAACAGCCTATTCCATGTCGGGAATCAGCGAATAAAAGAAAAACGAAATAGACGTGACACCTATATAAGCACGGAGGGAGAACTCGAAGAAATGATATAACATTCACGTTATTGTGAACATCACGGAGAGGAGCGTTATATACAAAACGCTATTACAACCTCGGTAAGCGTGATTACAATTTTGGAGTCGTTCACGTACTTCGGGATTTGTTCTCTTTATTTTTTCTCGCCACTGTCTGCCTGAGGATTGTTTTGAAGCACGTTTCTGGGGCTGTCACTGTCCATTCCACAAACCGCCTTCTGCGCGTTGGCACGCCTGTCTACTGGGCTTTGAATTGCGTTTTGAGCATGCGCTGTAACTCTCTTCTTCGCAATGTCAGAAGCCACGCATTCATTTACCGCCGAGTGAGGCAGCATTTTTCTCCTCGGTGGTAACCAGTGCAAACGCGTATAAGACCAGTTTTTTATATTAATCATCCGAACACCCTTGTCTTAAAGCTGTTCTGTTATGCTGGTGAAATTCCTCTCAAAAGCCACTCATAGAAGGAGTTCTCAAACGGATAAACACCCGTGGCATATGCATTTCGGTGTTCTAAGTGTCTCTGTCTTTGGGTATAAAGGCGCGCGTTATAGACGTTCAAAACCGCCCTTGCGATCGCAAAGCCGCTGTTCTGTTGGTGAATCATCATAGCACGCGGTTGTGAGTCATATCGCCTGGCGTCTAGTCAGCTAAGCGTGGCGTTACCCAGTGTGATGTAATTCCCTGTAACCACTGTCTGTGCAGAGCTATCTTTGTTGAATTATGTTCGTTTAAACTTAGAGGAAGTCAAAGATTACGAAAGCAAACCATTTTTGTTTCAACTTGACAATACGACACGGCAATAAAAAGCTTTATTGTATAATTAGACAGGTTTCGAAATGCAAAGAGACAAACGAGAGCAGTTCCTCTTTATCAGCGCAAGTTTCCTAGAGTGTATAATGACACACATGATGAAAGCGAAAACGTAACGTTTGTTAAGCGCTGTATTCGAAAACCTCGCTTCCGACCATCTGCACTCTCGTCGCGAAGGATCTTTTTTTCGTGTTTTGGGCGTTAGAGTAAAAAGGAACTCTTCACTAAACCACCTAGGAAAAAGAAAAAAACATCTTCGGTGAGGTAAAAAATAAATAATAATTTGAATTGGTCAGCGTTTGGGGTGTCTGTACATTGGCGAGTTTGTGCAATATGTTAAGGGATAGTGACCGACAACTTAAAAGGATACTGCAAGGAAAAAACAGTATTTTTTAAGGGGCATAGATGGGACATATTATTTTTAAAACAACTTTTTCCAGAAAAAAATAATCTGTTTTTTGCGCGATATTTACGCCATAAGACACAATTATGGTGCAGAATGTGGAGGCTGCAGCCCGTTAAGCCCCTCCCAGGGCTTGCAAGGTGCTTACATCTCTCATTGGCTGAAGAAATGACTGACGTGCGAAATGTTGGTTGTAAATTTGTATCTCCGCGCCGTAATAGTATTTTAATTGACTATTTTTATGTTTGACATGCAAATAATTATGATAGAGTCATTATGGTTTTCAAATGTATTCTGAGATTGCTACTCCCGTTTTGGTTTGACATGTTAACAAACTTGGCTGCCGGCTTCTGCAAAGTGCTGAACGAGCGAAGCTCGTTGAGCTCGTCCTTTTTTTTGTGAATGCGAGTGGCTATGAGTTTACAGAGGCGTTTAAAGGAAGATCTCCTGAACCGACGTAGTTTGCAACAAACAACTGCCGCAAGTACGCGCCTTCATAAGCCCTGAGCGGATGCTTGTTCTCGAAGCGGGACTGGCCCAGTGTTGTACGGAACGGCGTTCCAAGGAACGGCGTTCCTGGAACGCGTTCTTTTAGGAGGAACGAAGGAACGCCGCCATTCCATTTTGCATCGGTGGAACTGGAACGGGAACTCGTTACATTTTTACTGGAACGGAAAAAGGAACGGCGTTCCTTTTTTTCGTCCAGTGCGGTAATTTTTATTTTATTTTATTTCTAAGAGGGAAATTTTAAAAGTATAAAAACAATATCTTTACGAAGAGCAGGATCTCGTTAACTTTTTGGTTACTTATCTTAGGGTTTATTTTGTGTGGTCCTCGCTTGGTAACAGTCGGGTGCGGGAGAGCTAGTGGACATCGATTCTTTTTTCCGTGCCCGAGACTGCTGTACAAAAAGCAAAACTTTTAGTCGAAGGAAAAGACACAGAAAGAAGGACGTTTCAAACTCAGCTACTTTCTTTGCTTGCACGAATCCTCATACACCCAGAAATCTAAGGCCGACTACAGCCATCACTGAACTTCCACAAAGAGAGCTACAGTTACAACGAAAGAACAGGTTACCAGACATCGAACACACCCTTGTATCCCGAACATTGGTCACTGAAAAGGTACACAAAAATTACACCTTTATTCCTCCTCCCCTTGTCCCCCACCTTCAAACTGATACAACGAATCCAACCTTCACGAAGAAGGACTTGTAGTTTTCAAGACTGACCTTTCAAAAGCCATACCCTCTTCTTCACTTGCTCGTCTTGCGGACAGCAACATCGAGAAGCTAACTGTTGTTAAGTTCGAACGAGGGACTTTCCTAGATTGAAACGTGTGAGTTTGTTGTAAAACGTTCGTGCAATGTGGGGTAACAGTACATTTGGCTCGTCTGAATCGCCCACCACAAACATGAATATGGTTAAAAGCTGAGATTTTTAAAGGTGATATATCAACAAATGGAACCCTGCTTCAACTTGTTTTCTTCTCCTGGTGCCCATCACGGCATTCAAATTCGTATGTTCCCATTTGATAAGATAGATTAAAAAATATTTTTTTATTTATCTAAATATGGTAATCAGCAAAATACAAATGTAACGTATATGTAACGATACGTTCCATTTATTTAACTGTAACGGGAACGAGTTCCTTTTTCAGATATGGAACTTGTAACGGGAACGCGTTCCAACAATCAGAAGGAACGAGGAGCGATCTTTCGTTCCTTTTTTGAGGAACGTGTACAACACTGGACTCGGCCTAAGTCTGGCGTCCCAGATCAAACTTTTTAAGCGATCTGGCTTTATTTCTTCTTTTTTTTTTTGCGCGTGTATATTTTGGGCGTGGATACAGTCTATGTTAAACAAGTTAAGTAAAATAGACAATATAAATGAAGACAACCGGCTAGGTTCTTTAGAGAACCTAGTCGGGTGTCCATGAAAGTTCTCAGTTCTCCTCACACTTGACGCAGGGTCAGGGAGGCGTCGAGTCGTCGGCATACCTCGGTGGTATCTTCACGGGCTTTTATACACGCCAGTCGAGAAGGCTACCTCAGTTTCCGATCCTGCTGGTTTCTGCCGCACTTGAATTTTGCGGGGGTTTCCGATTGTTTATTTCGTGCCGTTATACAGCATGCCGCAGCGGGATGCCCGAACAACTCGTATTCGCTCCATGCACCTTGGCAACTTAGTAATCTCCTCGCCCTGGGCCCACATGGCAGAGACTTCGTCAGATCTCACACATCTTAACTCCGTTTCACGTGAAGTCCGACTGCAGGAGTCAATCAATGAGCGTCAACATGTGCACTGTCACGGCTCTGGTAGTCTTTTTTGGTTTCCTATCACCGGCTAACGAAATCATGCACACAAAAAAGCCCAGGGTTATCGCGCATCCACTGTGCGTGAAACATTTAAGCGGTGTTGGCAAACCCACAAATGCGTAGAACTCCGTGACGATGCACATTTAGTTTTGAATGATTGACTCCATCGGATTGTAAACAAGGCGGAACAATGTCTATACTCCTTAGACTAAATCGGGAAACATATAAGCTATAAAAATTAAAAAAACGAAAGAAAGCAAGAAGGGTTAAGGACAGTCTCATGAAAAAAGGAGGTCCTGTGTACAACTAAGTGTACCGTCGGCACACACGCCAAGGAAAGCGCCACATTCGTTGCTCTGTCTAGGTGTAGTCTGGGAGTGATAAGGATAAGATAACTCGCATTGGAAAAGAAAAAGTTTCCTTGTCTCTCTTCTTTTTCCGGCGGCCATTTAGAGTGATTGCTGACTGATACACGCCTTTAAGGCTTCCCTAGAACCTAGCTTAGCTCCTTTGTCTTGGATGATCTGTAGCCAACTGAGTGATCTTCAATGAACCCGGAGCCTTGGCAAGGTCCGTGCAAAACGGCGTTATGTCTGTGGCACGATGCAGCGACAGGATGTGTTCCAACGAAAAGTACGGTGAATTGAAAGTCACTAAAACTGATGTGGTTTATTGAAACGTAGTACCATTAGCATAATGTGATCTACCTCGTACCCTCCGTGCCCAACACTAATGTTTTATGATATCGCTTTTGGTTTGAATGTAGCGGAGCTGTAGACGCGGTGAAGTAGAAGAAGAAGTTGAGACGTCGCCTCCTTGTGCTCTTTTCTTCTCGTCCCTTTTCCGAAATACCCCAGTATCGGGTTAAACAAAACTATAGAAAAAGATATTGGCGAAGTGCTCTGGATACATTGACCGGTGAAGGTATGCAGTTTGAACCTAAACTTATTTTTAGTGCTCTAGAGCGGATTCAAAGTACGCCGCACAAATAATAAAAAAAGCGGATGTAAAGTTATTTGACCGCGGAATTTTTCACTCGTTTAATATGAGGGAAATAATAACTGATTCAGAAGCGAAACAGGCCTCGTGTTTTAATATATGAAATGAATGTAACAGGGTGTTGCTGGAATACATGTATGCGCGCTTCTCTCCATCCAGTTTTTGCTTTTAATTTAACACTGAATGTTTTGCTTTTGAAAGCTTTTGTAACATATCTTTTGAAGGCAAAAGTTGGGCGTACGGTGTAGTGCAATAACCACTTGCCTTTAAAAAAAATGAAATTCTTATTTTTGGGAAACGTTTAGGAGTATAGGCAATGGTCGACTCGAGTCACTTGACTGGGCCTCATCTTCTTGCATAGTTAAACAGCACAGCAGAATAATAAGAAAAATAAAAAATAGTTTAAGTCTAACTGCATTCAAAGCTAGGAACACTTACACCGACACGCGCATTAGAGGTGGAATATCTTGATTATATAATCATTAGCGGAGACACAAGAGACACAAAAATTAGGAACGCCATAGCGTTGCACGGGTCACGCTGTTCTTTCTCAGGTCGCAGCTGCACATCCGCTGTGTTATGTTATGAGGGAACATGACGTATATCATGACCGTGGTTATCTCAGGAATGTAAAAAAAGAAACTCAACATTCTCGATACGTATGATCTTAATGAAGGTAGACATATATCTTTCTGTACGTTACATGGAGAACAATGAAACTAAAATAAGTGCGGTATATGAAGCTCTAGATACGAAGTCTTCGCTCGAAAGTTATCCGTGATTTCTTCTCATTTTGCACAGTTGACTCAATCCCGATTTGTCAACTTCAAATTTAACAAATGCCGAATAGTTTGTAATCCACTCTATACAATATATTATTACTTACTTTTTTTGGAAGTGGGATTAAGATGAGTTTAATGAATAACATCAACGTATATCACAAATTGTTTTTAATTATGGCTTAGACAATTTTCAACGGCTAAAAAGCGATTCTTTTTTTTACATTTTATAGCCCTGTATCGGTGGAACCGTTCCGGTTCATTGTCGATCCTGCTGAGGTAATACGTACCGTAGTGAACAAAAAGATATGATATTTCGGTTTTACGTGGGTAACTTTTCTTCGAACTGTGATACAGATATAAAAATTGTAATGGAACACTACATTAACGTATTTATAGAGTAGAAACTGATGCTTACTTAAATATGAATCAATTTTTTGTAATCGATATTTATTGCAAACCTGGTAACAGCAGTGCAAGAGGACGTCGTCAATAATCTGGCTGTTGTGACAAAATAGGACACCGCGTAAAACCCTATGTCTAGATATAAACTTAAGCTGATCAGTACTTTGTAGGGAAACCCTTTGCATCGATCACCGCTTGGCACCGACGATGCATGGAATTCAGCAAATTGTCGATGACCATCTGGTCCATGTTCGCCCACTCCTGCTGCAGTTGGTCAAACTTCTCGTCAATGTTTCTGGCTTTCTTGACCCGCAGACGACGCTCCAGCTCTTCCCAAAGATGCTCGATTGGGTTAAGGTCAGGGGACTGACTCGGCCACTCCATCAGGTGCACCCTTCTTTTCCTGAACCAATTTTTCACAAGCCTGGATGAGTGCTTGGGGTCATTGTCCTGTTGGAACACGTAGCCACGGCCAAAATTCCTCCATGCCCAGGGAAGCATGACGTCTTCAAGGATTTCCTCATAGACTTCCTTCGTCATTACTCCATGAATCCGGTGAAGAGGACCCACACCACGAGCGGAGAAACAGCCCCATACCATGACGCTCCCTCCACCATGCTTCACTGTAGGCAGCTGATACCTGGGATTGAATCTGGTGCCTTTGGGACGACGCACGTATTGGATTCCATCGCTGCCAAACAGCATAAACTTAGATTCGTCTGACCAGACAACTTTTTTCCATTGGTCAGAAGTCCAGTTGAGGTGCTCCTTTGCCCACTTCAACCTGATTGCCCGGTTCTTCTTGCTTACCATTGGCTTCTGAGCTGGTCTACGGGCATTTAGTCCAGCAGCTCGTAGACGACGTCTCACGGTCCATGAAGCCACCATGGAGCCTGATCCCTGGGACAAATCCTTGGAAATGTCGACGGCCGACAGTCGAGGGTTCGTGCGGCTCGCCCGAACAATGTTCCTATCGACCACGTGGGACGTCGACCTGGGTCGTCCTGAAGAGTGCCGAGTAAAAACACCTCCTCTGAGCCTGTTTCTCTTGAGAACTTCAGAAACTGTTGATTGCGCTACTCCGAATTGCTCTGAAAGCTGGCGCTGCTTCATCCCAGACTGGTATCCACGGATAATCGCCTTCTGAACATTCTCCGCTAAACTCTTTGCACCGCGTACTCTTCCCATTGCCTGCTAAATATGCTTATATTAAAAATAACCCATTATAAAAACCATAGGAATTCAATATTCTTTTCTTACAAAAGGAAAACGTAGGTGACTGTGAACGGCCACGAGGTGACGAAGAAGAAGGCGCAATTTGAAAAATAAATAAAACCTACCGGTGTCGCAACAACCGACCCCTGGTGGCTAAAAAGGCTGCATTATGGTGTACCATATCAAAACAAAATATTATTGGCTATTCACTAGACGTCGAGCAATACTTCTGTAAAAGAAACGAAATATCATATCTTTTTGTTCACTACTGTACATTTTAAAGTCCTGAAATACACATCGTCCATGTCCATCTTAGGTTTGGCATATCTGACACAGCCTACGTTTGCCACTGAACTTTACGAAGTACAAAATTTTGTTTATGAAATCTGCTTATATAACTTTTTTTCAAACGAAATATGCATTTTTTATTGTGAGGAGCAGGCAATGACAAATAGTAAATAAGTAAATTTTTACGTAGTAGCTGATAACTATATTTTCCCATTACACTCGTTTCATGCCATTCGCCGCGACCGACAATGATATCCAGAAGGAATATGTGCCACTCTTAGACGTTTTGAGTTTAAACGAACCCAATATACGCCGACATATTGTCGCGAATGACAAAAGATGAGCGGGTGATTTAACCGGATAAACGAGAAGTTTATTGGGGCGAACTTGTGCCCCCAAAACATAGAAGAACATTCCCGTCGCAGGCATCGATGTCGGCGAAACAGCAGGATCGAGCGCTGGGGAAAAACTGACTTTGGCTCGCCACGCGAAGCCCTTATGTACACGCGTGAGCTTCTGGAATAATCGGCGTAGAAGGTTTGACGCGTAGAATATTTGGACCTAGGAATAAACAAGAATGTTCTCGAATTCACCAGAACATTAAACTGAAAGAATAAATAAAAGGCGCGTAACTCCTAGGAATCGAACCATGTTCCTCGCTGACGCGCGTGGCAATTTTGCGACATATGTAGAGCGTACTTTCAATTTGTGATTTTACAGCATTTTTTTTCCAGTGAACCATGGGAAGAGTCGCAAGTTTATCAAAGAGAAATAACAACTCAAAATATTCTAGACTAACTAAGATTGAAACATTATTATATATGGTCTGCTTTATGTACACAGGGTGTTTCGTTCTATTTTGAACATATTGCCTAATAGAAGGGGGTGAGAGTTAGACAAGCGCCATCTTCACCATGTATTTATCAGGCAGATTAGATGAGCGGATAATAGTCATGGTAAGCTCAATAATGAACTACAATGTCCTCATTAACTTTTTTTTAATTGTTGGTTTTAGGAGTCATATTATCATTGCAGTATTGTCTGAGATTACAATTATAGGCCAATTCAACCTGAAGAATTTGAAAAAAAGGTGATCGTTTTAAAGATATTGATCGATGAGTTTTGCGTGTTTTTTCGACCGTTTTACTAATTGCGCTGAAAAAACCGCTTTAAGCCCTGTACACACTGACGCTTAGAAGAGCGACGTACCAGCTCACGTGGTCACTTCTTCCGTCGTACTCACCATAAACAAACTCGCGATGTAGTGACGACATGAGTGAAATGCCGAAGTCACTTTTGCGATGCCTTTTTTAGCACAATTTTTAGATCGAACGAGAAAACGCAAAATTCATTGATTAATACATATTAATCAATCAATCTGTAAATCAATCGATTTAAAAATGTATAAATCAAACGATTTAGAAATAGAGCGAAAAAAAGAGCGTTGCGATTCCTGCCCACAAAGACGCTTGGAAGAGCGACGTACTTCGTCGTTTGAATTACGTTGTTACTAACTTCTGCGACTTGCGACGTCCTTTTGAGCACAATGTTTAAATTTCAGGAAAAACGCGAAAATTTATAAATTAATATTAATTGTGGGTTTTTAATGAAAGCGAGGAGTCGCGAGCGCCACAATATATTATATTTACATATTTACAAAAAAAAAGGAAATAAACGTGAAGGTTGTTCGTTGGTAGGTATAGGCCGAAAACTGGCTCACTCTCGTGCTCTCTTCGCGCGCCTCTCGCGCATCCCTGCGTTCTTCTCTTCTTCCTTGTGACTGTAGTTCCTACAGTTACTCCCCCCTAGAGAGGAAGCGGGTTGACGAGCGTTGAGCTTTACGCTGTTTCTTGAAATCGAACTTTCTTTGCAACTCTGCTACTTCTTGGGGGCGCAGTGAGGAGATCCACGGATGAGGAAGGTTGCGGACATTCCTGAAATGCAGGCTTCAGTCGGTCGATAGACACTGTGTCTGTGCGACCATTGATAAGCAGAGTCATGTGCTTGGCGTCTCTGCGTAGAACTTCGTATGGTCCGTTGTATGGAGGTTGAAGTGATCGCTTTACTGCATCGTTCCGAATGAAGACGTGGGAAGACTTTGATAATGCTGGACTCATGAATATTGAAGATGGTTGTGTGGCTCTTGTGGGGCAGGGTCGTAGCTGTGCCATGTGCTGTCGTAGGCGGTTTGCAAAATCCTGTATGTCAGGGATTGCAGGCATCTGTTGCAGGTGCAATTAATTCACCAGGCAGACGTAAGGTCGTGCCATAAACGAGCTCAGCGGTAGTGCAGTTCAGGTCATTTTTGAATGCAGAGCGAATGCCGAGGAGTACTAATGGCAAGACTTCAGTCCAACATGATGAATGCGTGGCTTGTGCCATGAGAGCTGCTTTAAGTTGGCGGTGTAGTCTTTCAACCATACCGTTGGCTTGCGGATGGTACGCCGTGGTGTGAATGTGGTTGACCCCCAACAGCTGTGAAAGATGGCGGAAAAGAGATGATTCAAATTGTCGGCCACGGTCAGTTGTGATGGTAGATGGTATACCAAAACGACTAACCCATGTGGTAATGAATGCGTGGGCGACATTTTCAGCTGTTATGCGTGTGATGGGAATTGCTTCAGGCCATTTTGTAAAACGGTCTACGCACGTGAGCATATATCGAAAGCCTTGCGATGATGGTAAAGGTCCCACAATGTCCAGATGGACATGGCTGAAGCGAGCGTCAGGTTGGGGAAAAACATCGTGAGGCGAGATGGTGTGTCGATGAACTTTTACCTTCTGACACTGAAGGCAGGATTGTGACCACCGCCTCACATCTGCGTTGATTCGTGGCCACACAAAGCGTGCGGTGACCAAACGCTGGGTAGCACGTATGCCAGGGTGGGATAGTGTGTGCAGTGCATCAAACACTGTGCGCCGGAAATGAGGTGGAATGTACGGTCGAGGTGTGCCTGTAGATGTGTCGCAAACTATCGTTGTAGTGCTGCCGGGAACGTTGACGTCTTGTAGTATAAGAGACGTTTGTGATGAGCGGAGCTCACTTAACTCCTTGTCCGTTTGTTCAGCTTGAGCAATAATCGCGAAATCGATTAGTGGTCGGGATGAAGAGATCTCATTTATGTTTAATCGTGATAATGCATCGGCGACGGGGTTGTCCTTTCCTGAAACGAACCTTATGTCGGTAGTAAATTCGGAAACGAAGGACATATGACGGATCTCCCGTGGCGTATGGTTAGAGTGGTTGGATTGAAATGCGTATGTAAGAGGCTTGTGGTCGGTCCATATGCAAAACTGTCTACCTTCTAAAAAATGGCGGAAGTATTTCACGGCAAGGTACACCCCAAGCAGTTCTCTTCCGAAAGTACTGTATCTTGTTTCGGCTGGTGAAAACTGTTTTGAGAAGAATGACACTGGATGCCACTGACCGTCTTTGAGCTGTTGTAGAACTGCGCCTGCTGCGGTGTCGGATGCGTCAACCATAATGGAAGTTGGGGCGTCGCATCGGGGGTGAGTTAAAAGGGTTGCTTTGGAAAGAGCCTGTTTGATGGTGGTAAATGCCTGAGTAGCTGATTCTGTCCACGTAAGTTGCTCGTTCTTGCGCTTTGAACCTGCAAGAAGCTGGTTGATCGGCTGGAGTATGGCTGCGCAAGCAGGAATAAAGCGACGATAGAAATTCACAAGCCCCAGGAATTCTCTGAGCTTGGTAGTAGTGGGAGGCTGCGGAAATTTCTTGATCGCTTCGACCCGTTGGGGCAATGGGCACAGACTTGGACGTAGTTCAACTACTCTACTCAAACTACTGTAGTTTAACTACTTTTCCGAGTAACTTGGTAACTTTCAATTACAACTTTATTTGGGTAATTAGTAGTTTAATTTAACTACCTTTTTCAGGTAACTTCTACTCAAATTACTAACTACTTTCAAAATCTAGTGCTAATTTTGATCATCACAAATGTTTGAGCGCAGAAATATATAAGACGCCGGCAGATGGGGATTCCCGAACAAGAGGCCCCCTCACATTCCGTTCCCACGCACTTATACTCGGCAGCCGTAGAAACTGCACCACAGGTGTCCTTGGGCCAAGGTGGCGACGAGCAGCCAAAACATAACACCGGCGCTCACAAACGCAGGAAGAGATGCTTAACAAGCCTTGGTCGGGTATTGACCTAATCCTGTAATGCACGCAGGCGCTGTAACCGTGAAAGGCGGGGACACTCCGAGGGTTGTTGTTGTTCTTTAGTGCGTTCTCCCTTAAGCGGTTTGGAGGTTCCATGGGGGCGCCACTGGATTGACCTCGCAGCTGGGCGCCTGTTCCCATGGTCGCCTCGTCGTCAACGCATACTCCCTTGCAAAGCCGGACTCCCCCGCGCGCAAACGCAGACGCGGATAATCTGTTCATAGGAGCACGTTCCCGCTTTCAGCTGCAACTGTACGAGCGACGATGCTTGTTCACGTAATCCTTCGCTTCATTCCGACCTTCCACGCCAGGGAGACCTCCTCTTTGTTGAAAACGATTTACTCGTCAGGCGTGTCAGGCGCGTCAGGATACCGTAGTCACCGGCGAGGATTGAGAGTCACCCTTGGGAGATCCTTTTGTTGGACCCGGCGTCAGCGGCGAAGTATACTTCGTTTCATATTCTGTTAAACCAAAACAATTTTTCTTTTCTGTAGCGTAGCACTAGCACTGCAACGAGATGCGCAATCGTCCGGATGATCTCATCGTCGTGGCGCGAGACTTGGTCCCTTGACGGTCAGGTGCACTCGCTCAGAGTACTCTTCGAATGTCGTGGGATTAAAGAGGGACCAGTCATAACAATCTCAACTTGCCGAAGAAAAAATAAAAAGGAGGAGAGTTTGTTATAAAAGACCCTCTAGCCGAGGCGAACCTCACATGTTTCGTCATGGACACCTAAGATGCCGACGCTCGCTTACCCGACACTGCACAGCCTGTTTGTCATTCGCAACTTTCACGAACTATAGGGGGCGCCACTCAGAAATCCAAAATGGCGGTCAACTGGATGATCGATGGTCACGACGGGGTGCTGTAGGACGTGTTTGCTGCTGTATCGGAGCTCGTTCTAAATAGTGGCATGGCTGAAGCGTTCGTTTTAACTTTAGAAACACTGCTGAAGCACATTGGAGGTGAAGGCGACCGTCGCATACGGTGCATCGTTGAAGGCGAAGCGGTGTTGAACGCCGGTCACCTTCTGTGTTGTGGCATCAGCGCGCACTCCGCGTCTTCACTCACAATACAAGCGTTGTGCGTACAGACGAGCAGCCCGAAACAGAAGCCACACGAGCTGCGATGCGTGGTCTTTCAAGACGGCAAGGTAGAGGTAAGTCGTACATTTACTGTTGACCGATTCGTTATCGTAGCACCGACGCTGGAAACTTGTGCGCGTTACTAAAATAACCTGAATGAGGCACGAGATTGAACAGTGTCGCCAGTCTTATCAGTCTTGGTGATAAGCTCTAATACGCTGTATGTGCGCCATTCATAGAGATGCAAGCGCGTATATCGGCATGATGCGATGTTCATACGAGCGCGCTCGCACGTCCCTACGACGCCGTGCAACTACCTCGTTGGGAGCTTTGCAGACGTCGATCGCACATATTTTTGTTGCTGTTACATATTTCCCGTTTAGAATTTCTTCTACAGTGGCATCAAATGGTCACCGTGAAAGCTTGCTCACGAGCTAGACACGAATATGCTCTACCAAATTATATATTTGATTGACTTAATCTGTTTTTTTTTTTTTTTTGGGGGGGGGGGCATTTCAGGCACTCTGCTCATGCAAGGCAGGCGCATCTCAACGGTGCAAACATGCAGTTGCTCTGATGCTGTTTGTAAACCGGTGAGACCATTGTTTTAAGTTTCTTTCCTATGTTTTGCAAACACCATCTTTGCTGCTATGTGCACATTTCAGAGATATCATTGTGATATTTAGAACTGAGGCAAAAAGCAAACAAAAATATGGATTACTTCATTTCGTATTTCAGAAGTACTGGCTACGACTTTGTTTTGCTTTTTGTGTTTGGCGTCAAATCTTTCAGGGCACCAAGCAGTTATGCGGTTATGGAAAACATGGGTATCTTCTAAAGGGTCAACAGTAGATTTTTATCACTTCAATAGTGTGGTAAGTCATTAGGCATCCAGTATGCCACCTGCTTGATTCAATGAACACAGCAGTCATTGAAACAAGTCTGTGCGAAAGCAATGGCTGGCAAAGGTGTCCGCCTATTGCAATTCTTTCTTGGGATTTTTAAAACTTACTGTACGACGGTAATTCTTAGCATAAACGTGGTGCCTGAAATGTGTCTAGCTGGTGTGTCTGCCGTATCCTCACTGTTCGTTCCTCGATTTCTGCCAGACAAGCCACTACTGGGGCATTTAGTTACCAGCAGCAATCCCTGCGGTCTCGCACCAGCACAGGTGGATGTAGGACAAGCCTGTTCTGTCGTTGGCGACCTTACATCCTGACAGTCGACACAAACAATGCAAGCAATATTGTATTTCTTTGCCAGCAGCAATCCCGGCAATGTCACACCAGCACACTTGGATGCAGGACAATAATAATAATAATAATATTTATTTTGGTTCAGGAGAACAGCGGCGCCGCAACGACCAACGACAGAACAAGCCTGTTCTGTCGTTGGTCGCCTTGCATCCAGACAGTCGACGCAAACAACAGAAGCAATATTGGGATGTTGTGACAACAGCAACCTTTTTGCCGACAATCCTGAAACCAACTGCCAGGACTACAATGGTTGACTAAATGTCCCACTGGCTCCAGTGACGTATTATGTTGCCACTTGCGGACCACTTGCAATGCATGGACAGTATCAGACACTGGAATTCTGAGACGCGTCTCAGGCACTGTAATATACACAAAAAGGAACAGAGAAAACATATGTAGTTCTTTATTTATTTTATTCATCTGGACTATGCGTCATCTGCCAGAGACTCTGGGACTCTGCTTGTATCCGGAGCCAAGAGCTTTACAAAAAGTACAGGTTAAGCCGCAGATTATGACAGGATTTACACTCATCTGGTCCGTTCAGCCTGTGGTCGACTGGAAGTTGAAAAGAGACTGCAGATCACAAAATATTTATCTCTTAGAGGAGGCCTGAAGTTGCCTGGCTTCGATGTGGAGCATTCACCGTCTTGCCTAAATTCTGATGAAAAGAATGGCATGAAACATGCATGAACAAATCAAAGTAAATATGCACAATACTGACATGCATGCACACGAAAGCCTAAAAATGGGATGAAAGATTTACCAATCAAACAGATTTCAACGAAGTGGTGTGTGTGCACTACTCAATTTTTCTTGTGCATGTTTTTCAAGTGTTTTGTCAAAATGTATGTAGCCCAACTACATGCCTTGCTGCACTCATCTTAATTCTCATGCTCACACTGACTTTGTTTTTAGTGTTGGGACATCAAACCTTGAGCAGCTCTCTCCAACGGACCTGAAGCAAGCCTGGGGTCATTTACGGACAACGCAGTTATACGAGCCGAAGATGTTGCAAGAACTCTGTCACGTCCACGCCATGCCGGAGGTACAAGTGGACGACATGGTGCTGGAGGACATACGTAGCGATCTCATTTCGTGTGCCACGGAATCTGCTCTTGCCCTTCATTTGAAAGGCAGGAAAACAAGTGAGGTCAGCAACTGTGGCAAAAGTCCAGAAGGCAGCTCCGGAGCTGTAAGCGCTGCCGACACAGATTTCTTCCTCGGCATTAGTCGCAGCACCTGTGTAAAACAGTATGAAGAAGTTAATTTTCACACCGTTGCTTTTCTCGATGTCGGGCATTTCATTATCAACAAGTTCATGTGGGAAAATCTGTCACCTCAAGAACAGCAGTTTTACAAAAAACATGTTGCCGTGACAGCTGACGAGGCAGCAGCCATTTGCCATGACACACTCTTACAAGAGGGCGGTCGTTGGCAGCGTGAGCGCAAGCTGCGCATTACTGCTAGCAGGTGTCGTGCCTACTTCACCTTTCTCCCCACGGAACACCGATCGTGGGCAGGAAAGGTCCAGCTGATGTACTGCGAAAGCTTCCGAGGAAATAAGGCGACCCGGCATGGGAAAGAGAGCGAAGGACCTGCCTTGGAAAAATACACAGAAATGACGGGAAGCAGTGTCCGAAGGTTTGGACTAGTTGTAAATCCACTTGTACCCTGGCTCGGGTGCAGCCCTGATGGTGTTGCAGAGGCAAATGGTGTGCCGTCGATCCTGGTCGAGGTCAAAAGCCCTGCGGCGGGAAAAACCACCTCAGCAAGAGAGCTGATCGCTGCGAAGAAGGTTAAGTACATAATCAAAGAGGGTGAGAATTACCACCTGCGAAAAAAACATTCACATTACTCTCAGTGCCAGCTGGGAATGTTTTTGTTAGATCTCAAGATGGCTCACCTTATGGTGTACTGTGAGAAGGGCTCCTAATCATCCCTGTGAGCCGAGACAGTGCACACATTGACGAGCTCATTAGGAAGCTTCAATTTGTATACTTTGAACATATTTTATGCAAGCTAGCGCAGTAAGTCTTGCTGAGCAGACTCACTCCGAGCAGATATGACTGAGGCTGCAACTGGTGGGGGCCCAGTGCACATCATAGACGGTATCATTCCTAGAATTGAACGAGTCCAAACCAACTGAGCATATTTGCATCCTTCAGGCTCATGTGGTATTGCCTAAAGCCCGAACACCGCCCCCAGCCGTAGTCCTGGCCAAGTGCTGCGAGCTTTTTCTTTGGTGACACTATTTTCTTACTAGTGCATGATGCATGTTCAAGACCCCCAGGCTAGCAGTTATACTGCGCTGGCAAAATTCCTCATCTACAGTGCAGAGACAAGTTTCCCCTCTTGACGGTAGACTAACATCACACTGTGTAAGCATTCAGACAACTAATTTACTTTTTCACCAGTTTTCCGTATTCCGTCAGTTACTGCACTTGTCTCAATCCAATGAAGTCACGACTGCGATTTGCCTGTCTTGTGGGATTCTTTTCTACTAATACATGCTCTCGGAATTGGAACCAAAGAAATGATGATGTACATCGGTGCTGTCGGGTTGCTTCACAAGTTTTTAGTGAACAAATTCTCCCTAGTCTGACATCTGTTTTGCATGTACTCTGTCTTGGTGGCTTTTAGAACCTGAATCTGTTTTTTATGCTCCTGTGCAATACTGATGCCTTCCACCAAAACATGCCAGTGCAGATAATGTGATAGTTTCAAATGCCTTGTTTTCGTTTCAGTGTGCAATTTTATTTTCATATGTACATTATATCATTTTATCTCATGCTCCACACAATGTCCAGAGAGGTTTCTGGCCACAGCAAATAAAGTATGATTATTATTTCTCATTTGTTTATTTCAGAAAGCAGGCTGGTTAGGACAGTTCTGACTAATTGTGTTAAAGGGGCCCTGCAATCCTATTTAAGCATCTACCTTTTTTGCGGTTTCCACGTCTCGGGGTTCGGGCAAGCCAGCGGGCACGGAGAGAGTTCCTAAGTATCAGTGCATCATATTTTAACCGAACGACGTGGAAACCTCATCCACCTAAGGGGCGACCCGCGTGCCGAAAGTGTGCAATATGTGAAGTCTTTGCTCCTGGGCTTACTACTGGTCAGAGCCGCTAAAAGCTTCTTTTAGTCGAAATACAAAATATAAGTGGCGCGAACCGTTTCAATTACACATGAAAGTAGTTTTTGTTCAGTATATTAGATCAGAAAAGAAACAAATGCAGTTTAGAAAGTACGGAAACAAGAAATGACCCGTCAACATACCCGCCACCAAGCGGTGGAAAAGGCGGTGCATACTAGAAAGGGGTAGTGAGATCAGACGCCGACGAGCGGCGAGCGTAGAAAGGTCCTGGATGTACGGCGCGGCGCTGCGGTCGTATGGGCTAGAGAATCACCAGATTCCGAACGCCTTCGGCGAGCAGGATTGGCTTGCGGTTCGGCCGTTTGGCGGTATGGCAGCGCGAAGTGGCCCCTGTTGTGAACTGATCTTTACCCCGTGTTTGCTGTCGTTTGTGGCCAATGAAGTGCCATGCCAAATTAGTGTTTTGTCGCACAGCAAATTCAGTGCGAGCCGCCCTGGCTGCCCGCTTCGTGCCGCCTATCCAGCACATTCTTTAGTGGCGCCCCGTCAAGCCATCGACACGGAGTGCAACAGCCGTGAGCGCTTGCTGAGCTCACTACCCCTCCTCTAGTTCACGGCCACTCAAGCCAGGACCAAAGACGTCATGAAGGAGGTTATTTTTGCTTGCTTTTGTAACTTTAATTTGCCTATAACTTAAAATAAAGCGAAATTTGAGAAAAGAAAAGTTTCATTAAGTTACTACGTTCAGTGCGCTCAGGTTCGGTGCAAATTAAAGACCAGTCAAAAAGGCCTTGCAGGGCCTCTTTAAGGGAACTTGAGTCAACATAAGTGGGAGTGGCACGAGTTACAACTGTAGCAAGCTTAGGATGGCTATAAGACCTAGGGAAAAAGGTTAGACACTTTTGGCCCTGAGGCTTATTGAGCACCTACGCAAACCTATCCTGCGAAAGAATTGGTGCGGAAAGATTAACAATGCCCGCAACCACGATCATTGCATTATCAACTGCTTGCAGCATTTCCCAGGGAATTGGCCCCTTAAATACCTTGAAAACCTTCAGGCGCTGTATTGCCCTCTCCACGTGAACCCTTGCTTGGGCGACACTCACAGTCTTTTTCGCATCAGCAGTAGAAAACTGCTGTTGCTGGCGAAGAAATGGTGGCTGCACGACGCCTAGACCTAGCTTATTGCACTCTGCATCGACGTGAAACCCTTTGTCCACCATTACATCATCTCTGAACTGCTCTAATCTACTTAGAATAAGCGACTTTTCAACACAGGCCTTGTCGGAAGCTCTTCCACCGAAACCCTTACTAACAAATGTAATTAGGCCAGCTGGGGACACTCCAATCAAAAATTTTGCAGTGTGGCGGCCCTTGTAATACGAGTACGTAAAAAGTCGGCACGCCAGACAGTGCGATTTCTCAATTTCTACCTCTGTGCAATCGAGTACAACTCTCACCTCGCCATAGTACTTAAAACAGTGGGGGAGATTCTTCTTGTTCTCTTCTCTGGGAGGCCAGTACACCGCACTCTTCAGCACAGCAGCGACAGAAGGTAGCGTCCCGTAAAAATATCTGTGCACCGTGGCCTCACTCACATCAAACAGAGTGCCTATGCATTTAAAAGAAAGAAAAGTTTTGAGCCTCACAAGCACAAGAACAACACGCTCGTGTACAGACGCGTCGGCACGCGTAGTGTCGAACCGCTCTACATTTCTAGATATACTTTGTAGAAGCTGGATAGACTCCACTCCCGTGAACGCTTTGACTGCAGCATTAGTCTTCAGGAGACTAACAAGTGTCTTTTTCTCTTGCACCAAGGATCTTGTGTCCACTTGGACACTCCGATCTCTCATTTGTCTGTTAAAAACACTACCGTTTTGCAGGCTCAGGAGGGCTCTCGCCACAATTAGGTCGTCGTCATGGCAGTGCAAACCGATGTTGTCTCCAGCCACACCATCTTCCAAAGAAGTCTCCGAAGTCACCTGGAAAACGTGGCTAATTGGAACGTCGAAGTGCATTTCTCTGAACATCTATCATTTCCAATTGTACCTTTTTTTTTTAAGTAGCTCAATTAGGGAGAAAAACGCTGACGTGTGTAACACATATTGCAAATGTCGAAGATCAGCGATGTTGTGTATGCTGATGTTCCCAAGAAAAGAATAAAACCTACCCCAGCTGGTGGAACTTCTCCATGTGGTGAACTTGGCTGGCTCTCTGTTGCACCGTTTGTGGAAGAACACGACAGCATTCCTGCCAGATAGATAGTCAGAAAATCTTCGTTTCAGTGTAACTCTTTATGATGATGCACCTAGGTGGCACAACATAGGCACAGTTACAATCTGAATAGGGAACACAAGTACTATCTCAGTAACCGTTTCACACTTGATGGGATGCACATGCTTTTCGTGCATGAAAGGTTTAATATGAGTATTGGGACACAACTGCTTCTAGTCTTCCGTACAAAGTACCCACCGGATGCGCTTCGGTCATCACGTTGCCTGCTCGGCTTCGGCGCTGGCCTGTCGTGCGGCCTCACGGGTAGGCACAGAGAGGGCATTCTTCCACGCTTGAGCCTCTTCAAAGTCGGCGACCACACGTCTGGATCTGATTGTTGACACAGAGGCACGACAACGATAAATGATCTGCCTCAACGTCAAGGCCCAATCAGCTTGTAGCGTTTGCCAAGATTTCACAAGTTTCTGCGACATGTCGTGTTGGTTTGCGGATGCAAGCGATTTGGTGAGTGACGAGACAAGCGACGGCGACCCGCTTCGCTGTCGCTCGGTCAGTCGCGCGACGAGGCAAGCCGCATGGAAGCGACGGGAGCAAGCGACCTATGCGGTGAGCGACGTTTTCTAGAAATCCAAAACCGAGCGACGCGACGGGCGACAGTGAGAAATCTCCGTCGCTCGTCGCAGACTCTCGTCGTTGTCGCCGTCGCTCGCTAAATTGCTTACATGCGGTTCGGAGATGTCGCGTTGACTTGCGGCCGTAGCTCGACCTCACGTAAGGATCAAATGATTAAGAAAACTCACCAGTCGTGTTCCAAAAGAAGTCTTCTTTCGTGAAATGTGAGCTACATACGCGCATCGTAGCCGTGACGGGCTTTCCAATCCGCAACTTTATCACCCAGGCCTTCTTCAACCGCTTGTCGAGTGGAAATGAGTGAAGACTGATTTTTTCCTCCACAGCGCGGTTCGTACATTGGGGAACGCAGCACATACGATTGCTGCGATGTTTTAATCTAATTTTGTTCGCAGCCATCGTAGAAATAAACTGGAGAAGTCCGGAAACACGCGAGCTCACAACAAACAGCACGAAAACCGACGAGCGAGGCGAGCGCGATCATCCAGGAGCTAGGGCAAGCGTTCGCCGCACCGCGGCGCCACCGTCGCTGAAAGTTGCGAATACGCACTCCGAGCCGAGCCTCCAGTGTTTCCCAACACTCAAGCCCCTCCTGCTCTGTAGTCGCAATCAGCGAGCTGGCATAGACAAAACCATCCAAAAAATGCCTCTCCGCAGGTTTCCCTCCTTCGACAACATGAAGGTGATCTGTTCTTGACCTCCACAACCCGTGCAAACCAAGGATGGTCAGAACCTCAAAGGCTCGACTATCTCTTCCTGTCCCACACTCAAGAAACATTGCACTTCGCCACGGCCCATACAGATCAACTTTTAGCGCCGCCCGCAGCTGTGCCCAAGAAAGTTCTGCATTTGTGCAAAATAGGATAACATGTTCCAGTGTTTCCGGAAAAGGACAAAGCGCGCAATTCGTGGACCACGGTACGAAAAAACCCTTTTGCACCAACCATGATTTTACCGGGAGGACTCTCAGATGCAGTCGCAAGAAAATTTTTTTGTAGCTGTTCTTACGGGATAGCGTGGGAGACGTTTGAAAACATCCGACTCCACTGCTGTTCCCTCCCACATCCGATACAGTGGAACAGGAATTAGCATGTCGAGCGTGTCCCAGTACAGAGTCTTTCGTTTCACCTTGTCAAGGTACTCATCAGAGAAGCGGTCCTTAAAAAATTTAATCGCTGCTTCAATTTCTTTGTAAATTTTTATGATCCGTGAGCGGGAAGACCCAGCTTCACCTTCTAGCCACTGTCCTAAAAAGTTACCTCCGAGTACTCCGAAGGAGGAAAAAACAATGTCGTTCCCCTGACTTCTGAAAAACATAAAACGGTGAACTTTTAACTTAAGTTCAACGTTTGCTAACCCAAGACCGCCTTTCTTTTGGCTCAAAAACAAGTTGTCGCGTCTCATGCGCTCAAACAGTGATTCCCACACAAAGGTGGCAAAAAAAACAGTGCACTTTGCAAATCTCACTTTGTGCACACGGTCCCACTTGGGCCGGATACCATATGGTTGGAAGAAAACAGCATCACATCACAAAAGCCCGAGTAGGCAGAGACATCTGCCTCACCGTGCCACTCTAACACTTTGACCTTTAGACGGTTCAGATCAACTCCACCACGTCCCGTGCCGAGACGCTCAGGGTTTACAAATTCACTCCTAAATAGTTCCTGACAGAGTCCGCAAAACTTATGCCAAGAAATTGTTCCGGCTTGGAGTCCCATTCGCCGAGCCACGCTCCCTTTGACTTCCCAGCGTTCATTTGGGCACCGGAGGCAGTGCAGAAGGCTGCGATATGTTCTATCGCCGCCTGCACTTGACTTCTCGAAGAGCACAGCACCGTTAAATCGTCCGCATACGCAAGCACCTTTACGGTGCCTCCCGGCAGAGTTAGTCCACGGATGTTCACGTCACTCGCGATAGCTCTGCACAGAGGTTCGAGGTAGAGCGCGAACAAAAGGGGCGACATTGGGCACCCCTGTCGCAAAGATCTGCTGATGGGAATGGAGGCAGTCCTGTTTCCGTTCACAAGCGGGCAAGTCGACACGTCCCGGTAGCACAGCTTCACGTACTTCAGAAGCCGCGATCCAACCCCACAGCTCTCAAGAATGCCGAAGAGGAATGAGTGCGATACACGATCGAAGGCCTTGCTCAGGTCCACTTGAAGTGCTGCGAGGGGCTGGCCGAGGACCTGCGCCGCTTCGCACGCGACTCGCATGGTATGCAGGTTTGTGGCGATGGTCCTGCCTTTGAGGCCGTAGGTTTGGTGTCCGCCTACGACGTCTCGCAGGCCAGCGTCCAGCCGTCGGGCTATTATCTTGGCCAGCACCTTGTAATCCGTGGTCAGAAGGCTGATGGGACGAAAGCTGTCCACACTGGGCTCTCCCCCACCGTGCTTCTTCGGTATGAGAACTGTCAGAGCCTGTCGCATTGATGGTGGCATCAGGTTCCGTCGCAGAATGTCTTCGAAGACGTCACAGAGGATCGGGGCAAGTTCGCTCAAGAACGTCTTGTAGAAAACGCCGCCTAGACCATCGATCCCTGGAGACTTCCGTGGAGCGAGTTCTTTGACGGCCCAATCGATTTCTGCGACGGAAATCTTCTTGTTGATTTCCTCTCGCAGCTCCTCCGACACCTTCGGAAGCGGCACTCCGAGTGCCCGGAGCGGCTGAAGGTGCCCTTTTTCCGTAAACAAATCCTCGTACGCTGACACGAAAGCATTTTCAAAATCTTCTTGCTCCGTCAGAATGGTATCCAGGACTCGGAGTAACGTAACGCGCTTCTGAACAGAGCGCTGCCGTTCTTTCGTTTTAAAAACTTTTCTTGGTTTTTCGTCTCTTTCCAACGCAAGCGTGCGACAGCGGATCATTGCTCCCCGGTACTGCTTCTCGAGTATTTCGAGAAGTCGTCCCATGCAGTCTTTGATTGTCTTCAGTGAAGACACCAGGAGTCTTGTTCTCCTCTTTGATCAGGGTTGAGAGGGTTTGCATGAGTTCACGCTTTTCGGCACGTACTTGGGCAGCCTTTTCCTGGCCGTATCTGTACGCGGTCCACTTAACTTCTTCTTTCAGCTGTTCCCATTGTACTGCGTTCATCGGGTGGTTTCCTTTGGGTTCTTGAATTATTCGTTTTATCGTTTTGCAGAGCTGCTCGTCTTCCAGAAGTGCATCATTTAGTTTCCAGCCACTCCACCATCATGACGTGACGTTTCTGCGAACGACCTTTCCCATTCTCATGATGACGCAGGCGTGATCAGAGAAAGCTACCGGGACAACTTTATAAGTCAGGCTAGCTACGGCAAGTTCGCTTGATACGTAGACACGATCTAGCCTCGCGTGACAGTCTCCTTGCCAGTGTGTGTACCCAGGGAAGGCGGTTTCCGTCAGCTCTGTGACGTCTTGCAGATCAAAGTCACGCAGTAGCTTGCGCAACTCTACCAAACTCGAGTCTGCCCTTGCGCCTTTCGAACAGCCCACCACTTTCAGGACAAAAGTCCCCGCCAAGCACTGTTTTGCACGGAGTATCCAAGTACTGCCGCAAAGACGCAAAAAAATTCTTTCCGACTCGCCGAGTCATTCGGAGCGTAAACCGACAAACACTTGTACAGTTCGTTATGATAAATGACGTCAATGCTGCAGATCCTGCCATTCTTATCTGTTTCCCACTCATGGCATACATTTATTCCTGTTCCTTTTTTAACCATGACAGCCGTTTCAGCGCTTTGGTCACTTGCGACTGACACTAAGATTGTGTAGTGACGCGCCACAAAACGAGTCTTGGCTTCAACTTGTGCATTTGTAGGAAGTTTGGTTTCTTGCAGAAACAACGTCTATCTTCTTTTCGAGAAGAAAGTTCAGCACCCATTGCTTGTGCTGTTGCGCTTGTAAACTAACGCAGTTTAGCATGGCAAACTTGAGACGCTTCATGTTTCCTTTGCTTTCTATAAAGGGAGGGCCACCGGCGGAGTCAGTTGAAACATTACGAACGTCTCAGCGAACCGAAAAGCGAATAGGAGTGAACGAAAAGAACCCCACCTATTCCGGTGGCTTCCGGCCGTGTTCCTCCGTCAGAAGTCGTGTGGCGGGGTTGAGCCTGGCCGGTCGGGGATTCGTGACCTTCTGCCATTTGAGGCCCGACCGCTGCACTTGGTCGTCGTCTTCGGAGCGCTGGTCTGACGGGAGCTTGAAGTTCTCCCCAGAGTCACTCAGCTCGAGGTCGTCGTCCGTCGCCCACTCCGCCGTGCCGTCCTGGTCGTCCGCCCAGTTTGATGCCTGGCCCTTCTCCTTGACGGCTGGCTCTGGAACTTTGAAGTCCCCATTGCCGGGATTGCTCCCCGTAGATGCCGCAGTAGCCGAAGCGGGGGTCCCGTCGGGACTGGTACCGTCTGCTGCTTCTCGGGCGGCGCACTCTCAGCTTCCGTTTGACTAGGCATCGTAGTCGGTACTGCGACGACCTGCTCCACGACCTTTGCCGCCTCCTCAGCCTCTTCCTCGTCCATTTCGAGGCTCGACGCTTCGTTCTCGATGGTTGCCTCGGTGACGGTGGCATACGTCACCACACAGTTGATGCGTGTGGGAGCCGAGGGTGAAAGACGCGGCAGAGGGCTCGTGACAGGCGGTCGGCGGGGCAAGTCACGATCTGGCGCGAGAGAGTGCGAGCTGAGCGAGGCTGTAGCTGTATACCAGCAACGTCGGAGCCGGGCTGCCATGCCCATGGCCCCATGACGAACCCCGGAGCGGTCCACCAGTGAGGTCTGGAGCAAGACCGGTGGAAACGGCGAGCCCGGGCCATATGACCTGGGCTATGACGATCCTGGGGTGGTTCCGCAGCGAGACTCGGGTATTGATAGCCCGGGACAGCCAGCCTACGCAGCGCTGGCGTGGGAAAGGCGATCCGCAGGCCTGGACACGAACTCCGACTGTGAGCTCTGATCAACGGGCGACAACAAGGGTCGGCGTGCCTGGACTACCGGTTCTCGACGACGGGCAACCGGGAGGTCATCATGGTAAAGCTCCATTCCGGACTGTCCGTTCGTCTGTTCTGATTTGACTGTCACTCCCTGGGTGACGGGCGGAGCGCATACCGATCGGGCGGCGATTATTAGTAGAGAGATCTCCGTAAAGAAACCCCACATTAAAATGGCGCCCAACGTGGGGCCCGTTCGGTACACCTCTGCTTCTAGTCGTCCCCAGGGTGTCCCACGGATTTGTTTAGCGGGTTGTTCAGTAACGCTAACGATACCTGTTGAGTCAAAGTATGTTGGAATTTTGGCGACTTGTCTCACAGCAGAGCTCAGCAGGTGTCTCTTCGAATCGAGTACTTAAAGAGCTCGAAGGTCGAGGTTGCGGACGCGCTTTCTCGGGTACCCCATTAAAATGGTTGGCAGGAGACGAGGAGCGTGGTTAAGATGTAAGAAAATCGTCTTCGGAGGCAGAGGAGAGCCACGGCATGTTCGCTTTAAGGCGCGATAGCGACTGGCAGGAGGGAACACAGCCGGGACCCATTGCATATTTAGGATTTAGGCTTGGGATGATGCGGTAGGTAAGTAAGCGCTTGTCGAGGCCCGGGGTGCAGATGGTTTTTTGTCAGTGGGTGTCGGAAAGACTGCGGGAATACCACTCGACACCGGGAACACTGGCGGACGAGATTGTCAGCGGGTGTCGGGTAAACTGGCGGAAATTGCGGTTGACACCGGGAACGCAGGTAGGTGGGTTAAGGAGCACTATGATTTGTAACCGCTGGGCCAAGACGGCTAGTTGCTTCGCGGCACTCCAACAACCGACGAAAAGCAGAGGGACGACTCTCCCTTCAGGGAGGTCGTCCCTATAGAAAACTACAGAGCCGACTTAAAGGATGCTTTTGCGACTTCACTCTGGCCGGTCGTGGCAGTGACAGCAAGACTTTTGATAAGTTATGTCGCGTCACGACCTGGCCGGGGATGAGGCAGTAGACATTTGGGTGGCTTGTAGCTGTCCAGCTTGCCTTGAGGCGTGAACGGTTTAAGCGGGCTTGCTCGCTGAGCTGCCGCCCCCTCCGAGGACCGATCAGTCCCTAGAGCTCGTATGCACGTGGACGGAACGGGACGCTGACGCTTACATCGAGTAGCACATGGTATATGTAGCCGTTGTGGAACGCGGGTATAGTATATGGCCATCCCGCCACAGGCTTTGGATCCCTTCGCTTGCGCAAAAGATGGACTAGGTTTACACCATCGTTACCTGTTCTAAAGGAAGCTCACGCTTTGAGCAACGCAGCTAGTGGTTTTGCCGCATCGCTTGCTCCGAGGTGAGAAGGGCACCCGAGGTATAAAGACGCGAGCGCCGTGTCTTACTTCTAGACTTACTCGTCGAGATACAAACGAGGAGGCTTGCCCGGTTCACATCGCTGACTTCAAAGGATACTACCGTCGTCGCGATGGGGAAGACGTATAACATGAGGTTGCGGTAGGACACAAGAAATCCCCTATTCCTGGCGACCCAGGAGCGAGCTCCGGAATGCGGACGTGCTGAGTTGGCCGCATGGTACACGAACCCGTCGGCAAGCAATTTGCTGATGGAGGCTATGGCCACTGCCACAGTCTTCGGCAGAGTACTTGTTCGTTGTGTGTTGTTTTAACACTTTGTTCTGCGCAGAATAGCTTCTTGGAAAGACGGCCATAGCCGGCGTAACCCAGGAAGCCCACCGGGAGGGAAGACGGGCCCATTCGTTTTCCCAAGTGCTCAGGGTGGCTGACAGTTGTTCGGCCTGACGAACGGTTCAGGCGGGCAGTTCTAAGCCCGCTGCGACCTCTAAGTGGAACGGGGCAGGTTCGTCCGCGTCGGCCGGACCAGCTTAGAGCAGGCCCCCTGCTGCATCGCGGTGAGTGGGACAGCGAGCGACAGACAGGTCGGCATTGTCTGCCGGCTTCATTAGCCACCACCACCTACGCCGCTTTCGGACGCTGCAACGTGGCCACTCCGGCAACAGCAACAGCGGCCGCCCATGAAGCCCAGCGCCTCCCTAAGGCCCATGAAGTCCCCCGAAGTCCGGGCCTTGAAGGGGGAGAGTGTGGGAGCCGAGGGTGAAAGACGAGGCAGAGGGCACGTGACAGGCGGTCGGCGGGGCAAGTCAAAAGCTGGCGCGAGAGAGTGCGAGCTGAGCGAGGCTGGAGCTGGTAGCAGGAACGTCGGAGCCAGGCTGCCTGGCCCATGGCCCCATGGCGAACCCCGGAGCGGTCCACCAGTGAGGTCTGGAGCAAGACCGGTGGAAACGGCGAGCCCGGGCCACATGACCTGGGCTATGACGATTCCGGGGTGGTTCCGCAGCGAGACTCGGGCATTGATAGCCCGGGACAGCCAGCCTACGCAGCGCTGGCGTGGGAAAGGCGATCCGCAGGCCTGGACACGAACTCCGACTGTGAGCTCTGATCGACGGGCGACAACAAGGGTCGGCGTGCCTGGACTACCGGTTCTCGACGATGGGCAACCGGGAGGTACAGTAAACCCATTCGCTGTCTTCTCGTTGTTATGTCACTCCCTGGGTGACGATCGGGCGGCGATTATTAGTAGAGGGATCTCCGTAAAGAACATGCGTTCATGCCCGAAGCGTCCACACTTTTCGCATTTCGGTACGCGACACTGGCGGCGTATGTGTCCGGTGCCTTTACACCGCAGGCAGAGCGGTGAGCGCCCTGGTACAACCACCAAGACGTTTCCGCCGGCGATCCTCAACTGATGTGGTAGGCGGTCCAGGGATACGCCCTCCTTTGGGCTTAGGCAAGCCAGCCTAGTCGTCGACTGGATGCCCGAGAAGCCATCGGCTCTCCAGACGTCACGGGTGATTCCGTTCACCTTTCCGAAAGGCTCCAGGGCCTTCCCCACGACGTCGTCGGTGACGTGGAAAGGAATCCAATGCAGCTTCAAGCGAACATCCGCGTTGTCGGGGTCAGTGATCACACAGCGCTCGCCTTTTATGGAAAGCTCCGCCACCTCTACCACACGCCCCTTACATTCTGCCGTCTTCAGAGAGAGCATCCAGACATGGTTCATCTGGTAGCCTCCAAATGCGTCGATGTCGGCCATCACGTCCAGACGCTCCAACTCTGCCCGGAAATCAGAAATCTTGTACAGTCTTCCAGAGACGTCGCCATGAAGTAGAACGGAGTTCAGCGCAACACTTCTTGAAGGAATCGGGGGCAGAACGGCATTCGTCGGTCGAAGCAAAACAGAATTTCCGCGGCCTGAAAGGGCCGTTATCCCCGCTCCTTGGGAGAGCATGATTACACAACCGTAGCTGGCGAGCGCCGGGAGTGGAATGGTCGGTCACCGATCCCCTGCTAGTTGGTCACTGGTGTCAGCTAGTTTTGCAAGCGAGAAAGTATTAAAATTCGAAGAAGACAACAAATTTGGAAGTTGGCACGATGACGCCACCAGTGCGTTGACTTGATTAAAGGAAAGTAGCTGCATCCTCATAAACTGAACCGACTGGTGATTATTTCCTCTGCCCGGTGATAATTGCAGTGGTTTTAGGGGGAAAGAGAAGAAATTACTGTAGGAAACAAAAAAAGGCCGCAAGAGTTTAAGGGTAGGTAGCGTAAGCTACCGCCTGTAAAAAAAAGGTGCAGCCTGTATTGGTTTACCTAAACATTCATTCATAAAGAGGTCGTGCTATAATTTTGTAAATTAGGTGTTTATGTAAAAAAACAGCAATTAAACAGAATGCGCTTTTTAAGATCTATTCCCTGTGTCAGCCCAAAGAACTGTTGGTCTAAAGGTTCAAAACTTGAACGCTGGAGTTTGTCACGTGGCAAAAATAACCCACCGTGAGTTACTGGCCTCAGTGACCACCTGTTATTACATTTTACCTTGTGCATTCCTTCAACTTGTGTCAGAAATCAAAAGAAAATTATCAGAGACTATAGCAAAGCCAATTTCGATGCTATTAATGTTGAATTTCGCAGCTTTTTAGATGCTTTTTTTGAGAACGTCTCGGAGCGCTCTGTTGAAACTAACTGGACGCTTTTCAAGGAAGCGGTGATTTCGCTCACTAAAAAGTATATACCTTTGAAAACCATAATTGTAAATTCAACTTCACCATGGTTCAACAGGGCGCTTCTGAGGTTATCGAACAAAAAGAAACGTTTATTTAGAGCTGCCAGGCTCACGTCCTGCCCAGTTCGCTGGCAGAATTACTTCAGTGCTGCTCAGTGTTATAAGAGCGCAGTTCAGAGTGCTAAGCTCAATTTCCTCCACAATTTGCTACCATCTATGTTAAAAATAATCCGCGTCAATTCTGGAATGTATTGTCCCACCGGGATAGACCCTCATGTATTTCATTGAAAACACTAGACGACACTCTGATCGAGGAATCTTTATGCGCTACATTGTTCCAGGAAGTGTTCATTAGGTCTTTTTCTAGCACCCCCATCTGTGCAAACCCAAGCTATCATGTTGATTCCTTCTCGTTAATGGATCCTATCATCATTTCTCCCGATGGTGTTCTGAAAATCATCAATTGTCTTAAGCTATCCTCAGCGACTGGAATCGATGAGATTAACTCAAAATTTCTTAAAGCTACAAATCAATACTCTTCCGTAATCCTTGCACATATTTTTCAACAATCACTTGAGACTTCATTGGTACCAGCCGACTGGAAAATCGGTAAAGTTATTCCCTTGCACAAATCTGGTAATAAGCACGTTCCTATCAATTATAGACCCATCTCACTAACCAGCGTTCCCTGTAAAATTTTTGAACATATAATCTATACGCAGCTCGTTAACTTTCTAGAATCTAATTCATTCTTTTCACCAGCTCAACATGGCTTTAGAAAATATTTATCTTGTGAAACGCAACTTTTGTCTATCACCAGCGACTTTCATTCGGCACTTGATCAGGGATCTCAGGTGGACTGCATATTTCTAGACTTTGCCAAAGCATTTGACAAGGTATCGCACCGACTTTTACTGCTTAAGTTAAGTAAACTTAACATCGACTCTAACGTGTTTAACTGGCTAGTATCGTTTCTAACGAATCGGTCACAATTTATAACGTGTAATGGTACTAACTCCTCCTCTGCACCAGTTTCTTCCGGAGTACCTCAGGGGTCCGTTCTGTGACCTCTACTCTTTTTAATATATATTAATGACTTGCATGCGGTGGTTTCTTCTTCAATTAAACTTTTTGCTGACGATTGTGCTATTTATCAAGTAATATCTAATGACTCTGACTCACAAAAACTGCAACATGACCTAGATTCCATACTACACTGGTGTGAACTTTGGTCAATGGAGCTCAATATTAATAAATGTAAAATAATGCGCATAACACGTAAAGCCAACTTTAATTTTGCTTATAGTATTAATAACACACCCCTAGAACTTGTAAACTCATACAAGTATCTGGGTGTGATTTTAAGTGCTGACCTTTCCTGGAAACTTCATATTAACTATGTGACTAACAACGCCAATCGAATGCTTGGTTTTCTCAAACGTAACTTTTATCTCGCCCCATCATCATTAAAACTATTCCTTTATAAAACACTAGTTAGGTCCAAGCTAGAGTATGCAGCTTCCATCTGGGATCCCTCTACCCTTTACCTCGTTGATTCACTTGAAGGTATTCAGAACAGAGCTGCACGTTTCATAATGGTCAATTATAACCGCACCGCAAGCGTAACATCAATGAAAGATAATTTGCTACTCCCAAGCCTCGCACATCGTCGCACAGTCTCTCGTATTTGTCTTTTTCATAAAATCTATCACCATATTCCTCAGCTTAAATCACAACTAATCATCCCCCCTACTTTGTTTCAGCACGCCTTGATCATCGTCACAAAGTCGGTGTCCCATTTTGCCACTCTAACATTTATTATGACTCTTTTATTCCCAGGACTTCCAAAGACTGGAATCGCTTACCTGCATCGCTCACATCAATTAATGACCACGCACTTTTTTGTACATCTGTTGCCAATTTCATGTTCCCTGTTCTTTAAGTATTGTATAATTTGTTCCAATTGTTTATTATGTTACTATTGTTCCCACTCCCCTCTGTAATGCCATGTGCCCTGAGGGTAAAATAAATAAATAAATAAATAAATAAATAAATAAATAAATAAATAAATAAATACCTGTCACCTATAGGGACCTAGAATCGATTGAGCGACCATAAGTTATTTTCCTTCGACACTCAGATGGTTCCGGGCGAATTTTTCGTGACTTGGGATGTTCTGATACCGCTGAAGCTGATGAGATTTCCTAACTGTGGCAGCTGAATTGCGGGATACGCGTGATATTACATTCTGGCTATGAACTGTGGTGTGCTTCGTCGTCGTTCGTCGTTATTGCAAGAGAAATTCTGTTCGGATTACAGAAGCACGAAGTTACAACCATCGCAGTGATAGCGGTGATACCACGTACGTAACGCTTCTTCGGGATTTTTCCGGCAACAGGTAACCACGTCGTAGTGATCGCGGGTGACCCGGGTGACCCTTTTGACCCGTCGCCAGCTATTTATCGGCGAGCAGCTTCCGCCCTGCTATGTGTATTTTGGGGGCTACACGCTGTGGTGGTTCGTAAGAAATTGCTACGTTCTTTTACTTAAACCAAAATAGGCATTTCCGTGTCGTTGTTTTCCGCCGCGGTAAAAAAGAAAAAGCCAGACAAGCATTTCCGGCTATGGTGAAGAAAAATAATCGAAACAAGCATATTTACTAAAACATCGTTCGCTAAAACATCATTCACTAAAATGTCGATTCGCTCAAATTACCTCTTTTAGCTAAAGCGTTATCCGCTAAAATGTCATTCGCTCATGGGATATGGACCCCTGGGCCGGTTTGCTCACCTTGCGGCCGCGGCTGCGGCTGCGGCCAAGAGGGATTTTTATGTCACGTGACCAGCTCCATGGGGACAAGGAAGTACCTAGCGTCCTTGCCCTGATGGCAGAGAAGTCCGTGCCGCTTCGAGTACAAAAGTCTAATTTCGCTCGCAGAAACTGACTGCAGAGGCTTTCAACTGAAGTCCAATTAACCGCCCCATCATACTTTAGGAGCGGCAGGTAAAGTTACGGCCAGGGAAGGTAAATATAAGCCAAAATAAAGAAAAACTCACGCAAAACGAAAGCTGTGGTTGTGTATTTATATATCTGTGCCAGCGCCGGTCCGAACAGCGTCTGCAGCAGTCGAGCGGTTTTAGCGCCGGACTTGCCGTCGCGGCGTGAAAGTTCAGGGTTCAAATCTCGGTGGAAACTTTTTTTTTATTCTCCGAGTGTGTTTTGTTTTTTAAGTGTGATCGTTTTTTACTAATCATCCACTAGGACTACTGCGCCTTACACGATTTTTACTGTTTGCCCCACTTGTTCGGCTGACAAACCTGAGAAAAAAAAGGTTACGGTCAGCCAAGTTAACGCGCTTCTACAATCGTTTCATAATGTTCATTAAAAGGAAACCAAGATCAAGCCAAGTTAACGCGCAAATACGAACGTTTTTTAATTTTCATTAAAAGGACACCAAGATTACAGCATCGTTATGACTTTCACACAAACGGGGCCGAAACAAGCATCCTTTCCCAGCAACTACTACTTTATGTGTTTTTAAATATACAACGCTCTTGCTACGACTCTTTTCAATAACAGGAGGCGCCTATTTAGTACTAATACACACTGCAGTCGTGTCAATTAAAAAAAAGATTCTACGAAATAAACACAAACGAAAAAAATAACAGCCGTAGATGCATTGATTGAGCGAAATCCTACAGGCAAGGCAACAAGTCAAACGTCTGAGAAAGTCGTAAAATCGAAATAAAAGTGATCATGCTTTTACGTGCATGGAATGTGATAAAAGTTATATTTTTACTCTTTACATCTCGCTGTGGCAATCGTTTTGCAATATTAACACATTACGTGTTGAATTTTAGTATGGATAGCAGACGATCACAACCGAATGCAAAAATGAGTCAAGCGTCGACATCGCAAACCATCTCTCGAACGCCAACACCTAAAATGACTTTGGATCAACAAATGGAATTAATTAGAGCAATTGGAGAACGAAAACAACAAATTCTAGAGAAATTCAGCAGCACAGTTACCTGGCGAACGAAGAGACAGGCATGGGAAGATATTGTCAACGACATAAGCTTTCCGCGGAGTGCACGGCAGAAGTTAGTAAAGGAAGCCAGAGACATGTATGCGCTCTTCCGAGGTCAAGAACAACGAACTGGTGAGTCAGAAGTACCCGCCCAATAATTTTATAAACCTCATACGGCCTTGGGTACATTCTTAGTGAGAATGCAGTCAAATACAAGCAGAAAAAAAGAGAGTTTCTGGCGAAATTTGAACCCGGGACTTTCACGCCGCGACGCCAAGTGCCGGCACTCTAACCTCTCGACCACAAGAGGAAGCGCGAGCCGCCGGCGCTGGCGAAGGTGTATAAATATACTGCCACCGCTTTTACTTCGCGTGGGTTTTTTCTTTATTTTGGCTCATATTTACCCTCCCTGGCCGGAACTTTACCTGCCGCTCCTACAGTATAAAGGGGCGGTCAATTGGACTCCAGTTGAAAGTCCCTGCAGACAGTTTCTGCGAGCGAAATTAGGCTTTTGTGCTTGAAGCGATACGGATTTCTCCGCCATTAGGCCGGGACGCTAGGTACTTCGTTGTCCCCATGAAGATGGTCACGTGACATAAAATCCCTCTTGGCCGCAGCCGCAGCCGCGGCCGCAAGGTGAGCAAACCGGCCCTGGGAACTGCAGTCCTTATAGACCTTTCCAAAAAAGAGCGTGTGGCGGGTGCCATCTTGACTGTTCGTGCGTATGGCGCGTGCTTTCCTCGCTTTCCGAAGCGACGAACACGCACGTGCGGAGCTGTGAAGACCGCACGCGGGACTGTGATTTTGTAAACATTAAAAAAGTCTATACACGTTTGCAAGAAGGGCTCCCGTGCGCCGCCATTTCGGGCGATGCTGGCGCCGCCTAACGTTTCCGCCATGCTGGGGTGCGCCAGGGGCACGTCACTGGGGTGCGCAATGACAAGATGGCGGCGTCTGCTGTGTCGCCGACGGCCTGGATTAGCGACACACTTACTGTTTCGGAACGCAGGGGAGGTATCCACTCAGATTCGTAGCATCAAATATTGTAGGACGGGTCATGTTTAAGGGTTGCAGAGCTCTGACTTCTTAACGATCGCAGCCTCTGTTCCAGCACGTCGTACAAGCAAGAGCTGCCGCGAGCGCAGCCATCGTTAATGCAATGGCCATGCGGCTTCTGGCGCTTTCTGATGAAAGCTTTGAGACTCTATGCTTCGTTTCACCTTATGTGCGAGCGAAGGCAAAGCTGGAAGCGCGAGCACGAAAGCTCCGTACGTTCCGGCTTCGCTCGAGCGCGCGAGCTGAGGAGAAACGCAAAAAGTGCTGGTCTCGCGCTTATAGCTTTGGCTTCGCTCGCAGATAAAGTGAAACGAAGTATAGATATTTTTCTAATTTTTCGATTTGTTGCTGGTTTACGTATTTTATTTAACTGTTTGTGTTTTTTTGCAGAAGAAGAGAACATCGCATGTTTTATAAATATATATATTTTTAATTTATTCTTGCGCTCAGGTGTGTATGCTTCGGCAAGAGACGCTTGGCAACATTGTTCGATAAGCAGCGAACGTCCTGGCTGGAGAGTAGGCCCGCCTGACCGCGGTGCGCGGTTCGAGGTTAAGACGGGATCCTACTATGGTGGCTGTAAGGGGAGGTGTGCCGAACAGAACATCGATAGCATGCCACTTGTTCATGACGCCGATGGCACCGGTACCCTGCGCCTGGTGCCATCGTGCGGCGCACAATGGCACCACGCGTACAAGTGCGTCCTGCATGAGCACGCGCAGCACGAGACGCTCTCGTGCCCCTTCGAGCAGAAATTCACCGGTAGCCTGGCTACAGCGCCACTTTTTCGTCATGAAGCGGCGGCACGTGGAACTATCCAAGAATGCGGAGAGCTCGGCACACCTACCCCTATTAGCGGCGAGATGTTTCGGTGGCGCCCTCGTCTGGTTACCTTTCGTGACGTCATTACCTTGCGAACAACAAGTTCGATGGTGTTTGTAATGAGCATGGTGGAAGCTTGAAATCATAGCGCTCTCAAAGCAACACTGCCAACACCGTTAAAATTGAAGTTCTTCCATTCCTCTTATTTGCGTCGATGAGAAATCCTTTGCTGACGTCATAGTCAGCATTCGGCCAATCGTGGATGGCCGACCACAGCGACGCTTTCGATCGCCCACGTCGCCAATAGCCACCATAATCCCACTTGCAAAGGTGTATACACGCGCGACA
The DNA here is from genome assembly GCA_037355805.1 of Ixodes ricinus. Lineage (NCBI taxonomy): Eukaryota > Metazoa > Arthropoda > Arachnida > Ixodida > Ixodidae > Ixodes > Ixodes ricinus. The sequence continues at coordinate 69,485 of JAZHYW010007369.1, forward strand.
GCCCCGCTGCAAGTCTCCGCGAGCAGAGCACGAGGTGACACGCACTGTCTCGTGCACTGGCACCTGCATCCTGTGAACTCTACAGTTATGGTGGCGTCAGGCATACGTTGAACGCAGTTATCTAGAGAGTTGAAGATTTTGCACGTAGACGGTACCCTAGCGCTGCTGTTCTGAGCCCTAGGAACGTGCCCCCGTCAGCTTCGTCGTCGGCGCTGCTCGGCGTGTACTACTGTGGTTCGACTGGAGCTTTTCGCGACGCAGAACAATTGCTAATGTGAAAAATTGTAGGTTTTCCTTTGGACTAATGCCTCTAGAGTGTGTGCTATCCTCTACTTTCATTATTCGCGTGTTTTTGATGGAGATCATTTGATTAATATCGACTCTCCCCCCCCCCCTTCCCAGTACTGACAGGTCGTTCAGCAACGCTATCACTTGGGCTGCACGCTTAATAGCTGCGAAAGAAACCACGCGATACTGATATAACAAGGAAAAATAGACTAATAAATCTCAATAAATCTCTCACTTTTTTAATGGTGAGAGGAACAATAAACTGGTGTATTGTTTTTTGTCATCGTGTTGCTGATGCGGGGACCAGCGTTGTGTAAGGTGCAAGGCCGAGCGCGTTTGGGAACGGCCAAGGTGCCACTGCAACTGGCGAACATATAGCAAATTGTCTTTTGTGGAAGGCAGTCTATGAAGAAAAAATACCTCGATTGGGAGTACATGAAGCATTAAAATACAATATGAACACAAACTTCAACAACCCCTAATATGAAAAAAAAGTTTATTCTCAACTCACTGCTTTATGACCTCTCAAAAGTGGTAATACACTTCATCGACATACACAGCAAGCACATGACAGATATCCAGCAACATACTACGCAAAAAGACTACAAAATAGTCATAATATATTGCGGCATAGAATCCTAACCTCTTCGCCATTGACGATGTGCACATAGTCCCGAAGGATAAGGCGCGGTTCAAAATGTCTCTCGCACACCGCTGATGTCTCGGCGAGGCGTTTATCTTCTCGATTAAGATTTTTTTCCCACTGTAGTCTGCGCGACTCCTCCTTTGGCGCACGAAACAGCGACGGCTTACGATCGCTGGTGCTCCGGCTGCCCTTGTTGACCGGGTAGCCCGACTTGCATCCCGGCGCGAAGCAGTGTGTGTGTCCGTCTTTTTCCTTGCATTTATGACCGAGACGGCAACGGAACGGGGAAGACTCCCCACCACTACACCACAAAGAAAAGTGCTACGGTGCTACGTTCGGGAGAAGCGTACCGCCTCAGCTTCGTCGTCTTCTTCGCTCATCGCACATCTGCCATCTGCCACAAATTCTCCTAGGGCTCGGAACTCCAGCGCCACTCGCGGCCATCTACGTTGACCGTCTTCACGCGGCCCGATGTAAGCGGCCGCCGCTCTTGCCAGCGCGAGCCCGCAGTGCTTTGGTGGCGCGTGCCTGCGCAGTAAAAAAGTCCGGCCCTTCACCAGAGCCGGATTAAGGCATTTCGGGGCCCTGGGCCAAGGACGCTTCAGGGGCCCTAATGATGATGATGATGGCGACGACGACGATGATAATGATGTCTGGTTAAGGCAATGAACCTGGGAAATACTGTAGTTTCCTTTATTTTTTAATCAATAAAAAATAGCCTCAAAATACAAAAAAAAATTTACCGTTCCCGTCTGGTTTCAACTAGGGAGCACTCTGGCAAGACCACCGCGGAGGCGGCATGCAGCTTTGTTCCCTTCCCCAGCAGCGTCGAACGCCGCACTTTCATCAAAAACACTTGTTTGCGCGCACGAGAGACGAGCCCGAGTCGGGTGAAGGGGGAGGTGTTTATGACATTTCCCTTCCTGACAAAAAAAAAAAAAAAGAGGAGAGAAAAACCTTAGATTTTGAGGCCCCTCGCGTGTTTTCTTCGTTTGCTCGAAGCCGCTTTCAAGAGATAGCGGACAAGCACCCTAAGGGGCCCGTCACCCACCCAAAGGGCTGGCTTTGTACTGGGATAGGAGTGTGCTACGCGAAGTGCGCGTTTGGCCTCGCTGACATCGCCATTATCTTTGAATATCCCTCTTCTCGAATGCTGCGGCAAAGCAACATCGCATTCCAAAATATTTCTAGGTTTCGTTTTTTTCTACGAGCTTCCGTCATGGGGGCCCCCAGAGAGCCGGGGGCCCTAAGCTGCAGCCCCCTTAGCCCGTACCTTAATCCGGCCCTGCCCTTCACGGTGCATCACTAATTTCTCCCCTTATGTAGAGAATTACGGTATATCTAGGTACATTGAGCAAAGCTTGGAGACGCGCGCTTAGCAGACGATCGACACTTTCGCTTCTTGCTCGCGCCATGTACCGTAAACGCGGGACATAAAACACGTGACCCTAATCGAGTAGTTGGAAAGCTTGACGTTACGATCCGACGGGGGCAGTCTAGCAGCGCCAAAAAGTACATCCGTCTCCGACAGATAAGGCTTAGCTGTTATATTTTTTTTGTTTCGCGCCACCTTGTTTTTGGAAACAGGCGTCTCCCACGACCCCACTGAACTCGCAGAGTACGAGCAACGGAGCGCTGGAGTGCTACTGTTCAACACAGTTCACCGCAGAACACACAGCGAACGCCGGAAGTAACGTGTTCGTGTACTTCCTCACTCGGAGTATAGTCCACTCAACAAGGTCCTCCTCCTCTTCGGTAAGAGACTACACCGACGTAGGCATGCTCATGAGCGGCACCGTCTTTGCGAAGGGATGGTCTTTTGGTGTTGCTGCACTGCCGTCGTTTCTCGATAAGGTCGTGCTCTTTGCGAAGACTGGGCAACTTCCGCCTTACTATACTCCATTTTACACCAAGTGAAACCGCAGTCGACACTACAATAAATGCCACCCAGGAGACTAGGACCGCGTCCTCCTTCGCGGACGCTCGACCCGCCTCAAGCGGTGACAGGCCGAAGCTTGACGAGGGGTAGCCGCAAACCGGCAGACGCATTGGCGTCGCCGCGTATACTTAGAGTCACGTTCGTGAGACGTGAGCACGGGGCGACGCGTCTACCACTTGGGTACTGTCTATGCTAAGAACACGAGTGCTGGGAGACGACCTTTCACGCGCTTCGAAACGCAAAAAGATGATAAAAAGAAACTAAAAAAGAAACAAACAAAAGCGTTTGGAGTGAAGGGTCATATGTCTATTTCCTTTCGAATGCTTTTTGCCGAACGATTTTGCCATGAGGTGTCGCGGCTGTTGCCGTGAGTGTGTATTAACACAAAATGTTCAGAATTTTTTTTTTTACATACAAGTTGTTTTACTTTTTGTGCCAGCTAGACCATAAACACAAACACAAAGGACTGAAAGGGACGAACACACCGCTTTCTATCCTTTGTGCTTGTGTTTATGTTCTATAGCTGACACGTAAACCTAACGTGTACGAACTAGCTCAACTTGAGACTGTAAATTGTTTAAACACGTTACCTCTGCTCTGCCCATCTTGATCTTCAAGTATAGATTATCTCAGTGCATGCCAACCAATATTTTCTTTCCGGAGGAAACCTCCCGTCGTGCGTCAGAACACTTGGCCACCTTTCAGGATTCGCGACCCCAAAGCGGTGGTGATAGGATCTCATGAAAGCAGCGTCATCTCGATGAAAGGAAGCAACCGTTGTGACGACTTTCTCCAAAGAAATTTTGGGGTTCCGACATTTAGAAACACGACTGATCCCGCAAAACATAAGTCAACGACACGAATCTATAACATGGTTATTTTTGTTAATATGTTTTCTAACTATAACACTCGCGCCCATTAAAGCCTAAAAAGAAAACTAATTGATAGAATAAATAAAATTAAATAAAGCCTCTGCGACATTTTGTATTGAGGACGATAAATGAATCACGTTATTTTGACTTTAATCTATATCTATTGGGTTGGGACATTATTTTTTGTTACAAAGTGATTATTGACACATTTTGTTACTTTTTGAGTGACTATATCCCCTTAATTGCTCCTAGCTTAGAAAAGGCTATTTTATTAGCGATGCCTAAAAAAGTAGTTTAAAAGACGCTGATTGCGTAATTTACGTGTCAGAGTTCGGCCGGGATTCGCGTTTCATCGGTTCTTCGCTGATCCAACTCGAGCCTCTGACGAACGCGGACACAGCGTTGGCTACATGTCACCCGAGCGGTCAGTCAGAAGCACAAATAAATCGCCAATGTTGTTCTTTCCGCCATTGGCTTAGCATACGGTTGGATTAGCTCTCCAAAACATGGCATGCACGTGATCCCATCGTCTCGTGCTGGCGGTCATTTCGGATCATTCCTACCGTGTTCTCGCCGAGAAAAATAAATTCGGTGGTGGCCGTGCCTGGCGCTTTGAGTGGGTCGGGACCCACCATCGATGACGTCAGACACAGGCCTCTTGTTTTTTAGTTGGTAACGGGTGCATACACGAGTACTGGTGCGAGAGCACCAAAGAGCCATGCTATCGCGTTAAGGAACACTTTGATAGCAACTGGTAAGACTGAGGAAGAATGTTAATAAACAGAAAAAAAAGAGCAAGCCAACTGCTACGACGATGACGACAAACTTAAGGCACCACTGCAGCATTACGCAACAATGTCAATATCGCCTTCCCCCTCGACTTTTTTAGTAGTATGTACCTTTCCACAGCCGTCTACTAAGACGCTAAGCTGACAGTTCGGTGAAAGCTACGTCCTCCTTGGACCAATCAGCCGTCCGTCTTGTACCACTTGCTCACGCCCTCCTCAAATATGCACGCGCAGAGAGTTGGGTAAGGCGGTTAGAGTCAGGCGCTTGGTTGGTCAAGCGAGCGTGTAGGTTTCCCGGCCCTGTCAGCCTAACGGTGAACGAATTATAATGAATGCGCTTCGTACTATTGCGCAACTGTGCAGCCGCGCACGGTAAAATCAGGGCTTAACGCCGCCGCCGCCGATGGAAAGGTAATTACATAGCGTTCAAGGACGCGGCAAGACCGCTTCGCGAGGGAAAAGGTTAAAAAAGAAAGGCAGTAGCAAGGCCTCTCGATCCCCCCTGTTGGTGCGGCCTGCCGATTTTTTGCGAAAACAAAAGAGCGCGCGTGAGAGGAGAACTTCTCCCATCTGCCGTGGAGGCGCTGCACATCGGCGAGTGGTCTCGTGAGCTGAAAGCTATACTCCGTTTCACCTTATGTTGTACCGCAGACAAGGCTAGAAGCGCGAGCTCATAGCGTTGGGAGCTACTCTTAACGCACGAGAGCTTGTGCCGCCGAGATGTGCCCTATAGAGCAAGGAGTTCGCGCTTGTCGCCTTTCCTGCGGTACATCATAAGGTGAAAAAGACTAAAGAAAAAGCGCCCAACGCGCTCTTGCTCCGCGACCCAGAGCAAATATCTGCCCGTCATTGGCTTCGCCGATACCGAGGCGCTGTCGCGGTTGCAAAAGGCCGCAAAAATCGCTTGTCCCCCACCTTTCCACCGTATTGCGTGGAGAAAATATCGCAGTTTTACCCCGTGCTCGCATGTGTGGTTTGTGTTTTCGATCGTTTTTTTTTCTCGTTTCTATAGTTTCATGGCGATAACCACTGATGGATGAGAAAGAAGAGACGTAGACAGCCGCCTTTTGTCTGTCTCTGCACAGTTTTAAAGTGTGCAGATGGGTTACGGAGCACGCGATGCCTAAAAACTGTTGCGTGCCGCGTTGTAAGTCAAATGCTGCGAGAGATCCGGAACTCTGCTATCACGAGCTTCCGTCTAGAGAAAAATTTTGGGATGCCTGGTTGAAGAACATTTCGCGAGAAGGCAGCGAGAAGGGCAGCCAGTGGCGACCAAGCTCCAGGAGCGTCGTGTGCTCCCTTCATTTTAAAGGCAGACGTACACTTCGCGCTTTCCACTTTTGCCCGTCACCTCCTTTCCTATATCCTCTTCACGTTTTACCTTGCCCCAACCTGGCTCCCCCTCGCAGCTTAGGAGAGGGGAGCGCTATGTAGATTATCTTCCCTGCAGAAAGCCAAGGTTGTACGTATAGGCCTTTAAGGAGGAGGACTACAAGGTAGGGATGAAGCGGAAGTTGCTGCGACCGACAGCGGTGCCGGCTCAATTCCCATTGTATTCGTTGTACATGCAACCAGCAGGTTCAAAGAAGCGCAGAACGCTTGTTCGTGTGCCACCTAACGCGTCCACTTCGCATGCGAGCGGTAGAAGCCAACAACGCAAAATGCAGTCCCTTGCAGAAAGAAGACCAGCTGTTGATGAGTGCGTGGCTATTGAACCTGGCCTGCAAAAAGAGTTTGAAGTGGAAGAATGTCAGACGTCATTCAATTTGACAGCTAGGCTTCATGGAAGATGCCAAGAAAACGCGCACCGCCTTCAAATGCAAGCCAAACGACTGAACGAGCGAATTAAAAAACTGCGACGAACCTGCGACGAATTTCAAGACAGATTGAAGCAAGGAAGGCTAATGTGTAGAACCCGCTCAACTTTGCAGGTGACGTGTCCTGAATGCAAGCTGTAACTTAAGGGAAATGAATCTCGTGACGGAGAAAATCACTTCGTGTTTAGCCTTGACCAAAGAGGACTCAGCTATCCACGACCTGAAGCTGTCTGGCCTTGCAAGCTCGTCTGCACCTTTGTCGAGAGGGCTAGCTCTACAGTCGGCAGAGATTCGTCGTTCTGGACGGATTGGCAAGGTTCTCTCGAGCGCTGAGCTTCCACACCTTATGGACTGCCCGCTGATGTGGTGTACTAACTGCAGAGACCGGTACCACAGCTAAGAACTCTGCGAGCTCTTTCTCGGGAAGCTCCTCACACCTCTTCTGGCTAACTTGGCTGGTGACCTAAACAGCTCTCTAGAGAATATATTGAGACTTTCGCAGAAGCCTTTTTCCCGAAAGGTATTCCGCTTGCGAACTATATGACCCCCTTGATCTGATCGTGAACAATGAAGTTTATATTGCAGAAGTTATGCACGAGGAATCCGTTTCTTATTGTCCCTCACAGATAAGTAAAGGCACAGCTCGAGCGTGCTCGAGCATCGGTTAAAATCGGAAATCATACGGCCTAGCTATATCCAACTATAACTCATTACAGTGGTAATAGAAACGGGGACGGGAACAAGAAAACGACAATTCGCTCATACTGCCAGCTGAGTGCGGCTCTAACGCGCAGCCTGCAGCTGAGTGAGCTCCTCGCAGAAAGAATCATGTGCTTTTATTCGACACAGATTTGTCACATCATTCATGCAATCTGGCACTCGTTTCAAATGAGACTTGCCGCTTCACGAAAAACAATCTAAATAGCCACACCGGGCCGCGCCGGGCGGACTGCGCCTCTCTCACCGATAACGAGCGCCACGGCTGGCGCTGCGGGGTAAAGTAGAACTATCGCTCTCACCGGCGGCGCGTGGCATACGGCAGGCCGCTCCCAAGGGGAGTCCTTATCAAGCGGCCGTGGATGAAGAAATGCGGCAGTATCTTGTTCCTATCACCCCTAAACTGACTGTGCAGTGGATGCTACGCGCTTGTTTGACCAATCACAAGTTCTTCTTTGGCCACGTGATCAAGCTCACGCGCATATCCAGGTGAAGAGAGTGGGGCAGGAAATCGAAATGGAAGCAGTTCATCGGTCTTGCGAGCGCGTAGCTCTTACCACACTGTCTGCTTAGGGGTACATTAAAGGATACGGCCATTCCGGCGGAGAGAGAGGAACAGCGGAATGGAGGCATCTTTCCTGTTTGCCGGCACGCGCTGCAACGGTGCGGCAAGAGCGAATCTTGCGACCTTGTGTAGCTCTGTGCGTGGTGACGCAAGTCGACGACGAGGGGGCAAGCATCCTGAAGAGTGTTCGAAAACTCCGGAGGGATTCGGGCGACTTGGAGAGCGCGCGGATACTTCAAAATATGAGTGAGGCTTGAACGGCGTATCGTAAGGACTTGGATACAACTTAGGGACAACTTAGGGTATACCAAAGTCGTAGGGGAGCAGATCGTTGTGGTCGCAGCGGGAGCGACAAGTGGTCGGACCTACCCAAGAATCGGCGATGACGGACATCGACTCAGCGGTTCGCAAGCATCAAAACTTCTCTTAAAAATCGTGAGTAAGGACTGATAATTTTTGTACAGGGCGCGAAAGTTTATGTGAATTTCCCGTCCTATATATATACTCGAGTTTTGTTTAATGCTTGAGTGAATGCTGGTTTGTTTCTACGTTTCAACACTTATCGTATAACGGGTTGCGTCATAATTCAAGTTTCACTCTAGTTTTGACGCCACGTTTGTTTGTGATTGAGTTGAGTTATAAATAATGTTAGCTGAATTTGCCAAGCATTTTATGCGGATAGTCGTTAATGGCGACGCTTCGAGGCAAATTAAAGGGTGTGCTTTGTTTGTAAGTCGTTGTGCGCCGAATTTAGCGGGAAAACGTTTTCCGCCACATTTATTGAGGAATCACTGTGTCACACTACACCGTGACGCCACAAAGTCCCGTGACTTCACGGGATGACACAGGGACGTAACAATTTCGCTTCTAAATTTAGCGAATAGCTTTTTCCAGCTATGCATTCAGCGGGACTTTTTTCTGGCGTCACACAGTGCCACACAAACAAACGTACGCCAAATTTAGTGGAACGAAAATCCGCGAATTGTAGACACGAGTGTCAACACTGTGCGCAACAGAACGTGCCGCGCTTTGGCTATCTCGTAAATCTGATTCTACACGTACAACGTACAAAAAAAGACACGCGGTGTTTGTTGCACACGCGATGACGGAATGAATCGTCAGCGGGCACGCCTCGATCACATGTTCGTTACATGATTGCTTCGTACGCATGTTTGCTTGGAACATGTCAGCAGAGAATTTTTCTATAAACCACGTCAGAGCTGAGCCTTATTAAAAAAAAAATGAACACGTCTCAGACAACAGAGAGTTTTAGGGAACCGTTTTTGCACATCAGATACGGTTCGACGTGCCCTCCGGTATGAACTGCGCATGCGGAAGTCTTCTGCGGTAGCACATGCGCAGTTCGTACCCGAGGGCCATGGTTCCCTAAAACTCCCCAATGCCTGCAGACGGTCTTCTGTATGATGTATGAGCAGCGTGACCGCGGCTTAAGGGTTTCAGCATTATTGCAGCACGTGGTAGGCGCCCTATACAAAGTGTCCCCCCAAACACTTTACGTGTTTTTTTATTTTTTCTTATAGCGCTAGGGTCCCGAACCATGAGATGCCAAACTTTCGAAACTAACCATTGTCTAAATTAGAAGGTGGAAGGGATTTTCTGAAATTTTCAGTGCGAAAATGGCGGCCGGCGGAGCGCTCGAATACCTGGAGAAGCTCTATGACGGTAATTACAGAAAACGGGTAAAAATGGGCTCCATTTCCGCATTGAAATTTTCGGAATATCACTTATAACTATCAAATGAGGTAACGGTTATTGCTGAAACTTTGGCATCTGATTCGGACTGCTAGCGCTACCTTCGGGCGAAGAATGTGCGGTCGGCAAAGCATAATTTATTTTTGCAATAAAGAAAGGTTTTTTTTTTTTTTGGTCTGTGTGTGTGGGGGAGGAGGGGGGAGGGGGGGGAGGGGGTGGAGGGGGGGGTACACGCTGTACATATAGTTGGAACCGTCGGGTCAGTTAAAGCAGAAAACTCTCGTTGCAGTCACCCCTCTCTGCCGCTCGCAGGCCATGGACAGTCGGAAATTGTACCTGCTCGTCAGCGCCGCCTCGGCCATCCTGACCTTCGGAAATGCAACGCCTCTCTCCGAGGCGAACGAGCCGAAAAATTCACATCTGCCACTGTTCGCGAGGGGACTGCCCCCGCAGCAAACAGAGGAGAGCTTGAGAAGGAGCCTTGCCCAGTCTGGCTTCAAAAATGTGCACTGCGACACTGTTAATGGCTTCGTTCACTGTAAGTATGCTGGTCTCTCATCTTCCCCGAAATCTAAAGCATACAGGAGCTCATTTTTTGCTTCTTTAACGAGCGCGTTTTCACACTATGCATATGCGCATACAAATCCGTTATTCCATCAGCGAAATTTTTGCGCGTGATAAGTTAAAAAACCCGTGTCACCGTCGTGCACACTAAGATACCTTGTGAGTCTATTTCGCCTCAAAGCACCTGGAAGAGCCCATCGCTGCAATCTACGGAAGGTGCTCGGGGATTTGAGACAGGAACGATAGCTCGCTGTTCCTCAGCCTTGGAACGAGTTCCCGTTAGAAGTTACGGTGGTTCGAAAGGAACGTGCTTTCGTTACAATGGACCTTTTCCGAGAAGCTTTCTGCGCACGCGCGAGCGCCCGATGCCAAGCGGCGGAAGTCGGCACGAGAAAACGAGGAAATTCGGAAGGAGGCTGGGGATCAGCGAGTAGATCACGTAATTGCAGCATATATATAATTGTGTATATGTGCTGCACAAAAAAAAAAAAAGAAAGTGGACGGAAAGAAAAACACGACGTTTTGGTCGTGTTTTTCTTTCCCTCTTTAAAGTCGCGTTGGACACGAACCGCAGCTCATAGAGCGAAGAAACTGGTAGCGTAGCTCCCATTATCGATTGGTAGCGCAGGTAGTTCCCTTCCTCGATTTTTAGTTCGTGCAGCCACCGCCTGGCGCCGTCGGTATGTGGAAAAGGTCCATTCCGAGATTGGGACGTGTTACGTGAAAGCTCAATTTCCGTATTTTAATAAAATATTGTGCTGGACAGTTCGGAGATAAAATAAAACAAGGAAGTTAAAACTATCCAGATCGGGCAACGCGTCGAGTCGCCACACGCACATTTGTTCCAATTCTTTCTTTTCGGCTATCTCTGAGACACTTCCCTATCCATTCAAGTCGATAATAAAAAGTGAAAGCCGTTTACAACTCCCTGTAACGCCGAATTAGAGCGCAGCTCTTGAGGAGGAGGAGGGGAGGGTACGGGGGGGGGTTCAAGTGACCTCGGGGGAAGGGGGGAAGTGGGTCACATGGCCTGAGGGGGGTCACTTTACGTCACTGATGACGTCATCAATGACGATGACGATGCGGATGCCGATGACGTCATCAGTGACGTCACTGATGACGTCATCAGTGATGATGACGATGACGACGCGGATGCCGATGACGTCATCAGTGACGTCACTGATGATGTCATCGGCATCCGCATCGTCATCGTCATCATCATCACGTGACCTCGGGGGAGGTCACGTGACCTGGGGCGTCACGTGACCCCGGGCGGTTACGCCGACGGCGACGGCGACGCCGACGCCGCTCAAGCCGGAAACGGGCGCCTAAGAGCTGCGCTCTAATAAAAACAAATTCAGGCCTACTAAATTTTGGTACAATAGGCTACTTCGAAAAATCCCTGCACGCAACAATATGTGCGTTGCACTTTGGGACCTCTTTGGCTATGGAGAGGAGTGGCATGGTTTCGATTTCGATTGCCCCGTTGACGAAGTAGTGCATCTCAGCACTGGATTAAAATAAAGTCACCGACATGGTTTCGATTGCACCTGTACATTATTGTATGAGCCCCGTTGAGACACACACGTCCAGCGGCGGTAAGTATACCTGCCTAGGCTTGGTGAGCAGGAGGAGTAAAGCCTGCCGCTCTTTTTCCTTTTATTTCTGAATCCCCCCTCATGTAATGCGCCTTCGGATGCTTTTGAGGTGAATAAAATGAAATGAAATGAAATACCTGGCAGCCGGGCTATACCACTTCAAAGTGCAGCATGACTCTCTCGGGCCACAGACCATTTCAAGAGCTTCACTATAATAAAAAAAAACTACTTGAAAGGTATTTTTATTCCCTAAGAACACTTTGAGCTCGTGAAGAAAGCTTTCGCCTCATGCACTGTCGCCCCCTGGAGCACTAGAAAGGCAACTAAACGATGAACAACTCTGTCGCATCAAAATGGAGCCCTAAAAACCCTCTTAAGGGCCGCCCACACTATACTCCGTTTCACCTTATGTTGTACCGCAGCGAAGGCTAGAAGCGCGAGCTCATAGCGTTGGCAGCTGCCCTTGGTGCACGAGAGCTTGTGCCGCCGAGATATGCCCTAGAGCAAGGAGCTCGCGCTTGTAGCCTCTCGTGCGGTACAACACAAGGTGAAACAGAGTATAGCGAGAAAACGCGCGTGGCACGCCGATCGCGGCGAATGTCACGTGACAGCACAGGAGGCCTCGCGCACTCTTCAAGCATTCGAGCGAACGCATGATTTCACGCGCTCAACCGATTTTCTGGAACGCGTTTTCAACGCGATCGGCGCGCCGCGCGCGTTTTCTCGCTAGTGTGGGCGACCCTTTATACTTGTTTCATCTGAAGTCGAGATGCAGCCCGTGCTACAAGCGCGAGCATGTGGCCCTCAACAGTGCTTCCACTGCACGAGCGCGCGTGCTCGGCAGGGATGCTGAAAGCCTAGAGCTCGCTTTTCTAACTACTGCCACGCTCATACCTAATGTAACACTCCGTGCGGGACCTACAGGGGGCGCTTTAAAAACCGCACTCAGCGCCACTTGCGCCGCGGCCGGCGTGCAGTATTAAAAGAGGTAGTACATGACGCGCGCGCGCTTCGGGATATCAGAGGCCATGGGTAGTAGCAGACGACAGCGGCTCTTTGCTTCGGAAGTTATGGCGGTGCAAGGGCCCGTGGTTGTAGGGTTAGTTCTTCGAGCTTGCTTTAAAGATGTTATAGTAGGTAATTTTTCGATTTTTTTTTTTTGGCAAGTGATTTTGCTCAGAACAGAAAACCAAGTCATGTTTATTCGGCTATTAACGTTAGGGAGTGATTCTAAGTAGCATTTAGCGGAAGTAAAAAAATCGTTTCATGGCCCCTTTAAAGTTACTTCTATGCGGGTAGAAACTGAGAAAGAGGAGAGGGGGAGAGTGCACGGGGAGGTCAGAACGCCGAGCTCTGGTTCTAATGATTGGTGGGTACACCCAAAAGCTAGCTCTCCCTGTCTCCAATGCACTCGTCGAACGCGTTCATACTCGGACGCTAAACGCCTGACGCTAGCGTTTCGTGTTTGAATGCGTTCGACGAGTGCTGTGGCGACAAGGCAGCTTTTACCCACTACTCATTCCATCTGGCGTCATTGGGTCCTGGGAAAGTAGCGCCAAGCTCCCCGTATGGTCGCCGCATTTTGGTTCCTTGAATGGGCACTTTATTCTTGACTTCGCCATCCTTGGTGAGCCCATCTAAATTTGCTGGTGATGGGTAGCTTTATAAAGACGTTTTTCGAATACCAAGATTTTGTCACCCACACATGGCAAAACATGCGCACGCCTTCGCACCGCCACCACATGTGTCAACAAGCTTGGCGGTATTGAAAAATATTTTTACAGCGAAGCTGCTTATGGCTATACTTCGTTTCAGCTTGGGTCCAGACGCAGCCGATGCTACGAGCGCGAGCGTGTGGCCCTGAACAGTGCTTGCATTGCACGAGCGCGCGTGCTTGGCAGGGACGCTGGAAGCCCGGAGCTCGCGCTTGCAGCATCGCCTGCGTCTGGACCCAAGCTGAAACGAAGTATAGAGTTCCGTAGATTTTTCATGTGCGTCAACAAAAACTTTACGCTCGCACCGCCGCACGCACCGCACGCGCACTCCTTCCCCGTATAAAAGATTCGTAGCAAATAACCAAAATAAAGCGTTGACGAACGCGCGTGCAAGATGCCATTTGTTTTAGGCTTTTGCTTTAGAACAGTTGCTGCTGAAGACGCCGGCGCCGCACACGCACGCCTTCCCGCATAAAAGATTCGAAGTAAAAAACCAAAATAAAGCGTTGACGAACGCGGCTTTTGCTTTAGAACAGTTACTGCTACAGACGCCGGCAGGTGCGGCGCGTGGAACGCCATTCCCTGCATTCTCTTTGATGCTTGGGTAATTTAGCAATAGATATATTCAGTAGATTAGTTATCAATAGGCACCAATTTCAAGATCAGTAGACTCTCAGGTATATATGAAAGGTTTCTCAAAGATTCGCCACTTTGCGACCCGCGTCGGCAATGTGTACGTTCGCACCGCCCTTTCTTTGTCGTTGTTCCAAGCGCTTGCGTGCCTATAGTTTCCATTCCTCCGCTGTCCCGGGATGGAGGTCTCGTCGCGCGTGTCTACTTTCCGCCGGGTGGCGGTCCCGCAGCGCTTTTCTCGTGTCCTTTTGCTACTCGGGGTGGCGATAGTCGTCCACGCGAAATAGTGACCACCGATCAAGACAACAATAAATGTGTGTGCGTAGCTTTCGTCACGATGACCACCGATCAAGACAGTAAATGTGTTCGTACCTTTGTTCAAAATTCTGTGACACGTCTGTGTCGTGTGCTAAACAGCTTCGCTGGTCATCCACCTTCACAAAGTGGAATGGATCATGATTTTGTTTCTGCTTTAATACGCAACAACAACAATTTCATTATTAGAGATCTGGGGAGATAAGCATGATTGATAAGTGAATTGCATATACAGCGCCAAAAAACGCTTATACCGGCGAGGAACGCTTTCAGTGCGATGATGCTCCATTGCGATCTTAGTGCGACTGGTTGGAATGACCCTTCCAAGCTTCAACGATTTTGAACGGACCAAAATGGCGATTTCTATGACGACTGAGACCGATCAGCCAATCACCTTGGGAGGTTCGATCGTCTGTCAGTTAGCATATGTTTGTGCCCGGCTACCAGGCAGGGAAGGCAATGGCGCCAGTTTTCCAGGATCCAGTTACTCTAATTCAAACCAAAGCTCGGTCTTCTGACGACCGCGCGCGTTCTCGTCTCCTCCTCTCCCTTAGTTTCTGCCCGCATAGGAAGTGCTGGCTCTCACCGCATACACTGACTGCGGGGGACGACTTAAGGTATCTTCATGCATGCCCAGGTCTTAGCGGCGGTTTCGACCACACCCCGACTGGGAACATCATCGCCGCTGCCCTGGGCGTGGCCATCGTTGTCCTTTGCGTGGCCGCGTTCGGATGCTGCTGGTGGACCATGAGTGGGAGGAGAAAGGTGGGTGTAGAGACCTCTACCTTCAACGCAGCTTTTTGGCGTCGTGTGCACTGTAAAGTAGCCCTGTAGCTTCGTCTAAAGCCGCGCTCACACTGCTAATACATTATACAAAATACAGCCTGCAGACACTGTCTAAGGCATGTTTCTTTTCTTGTGTGACGGCCCTGCCTCGATGATCGTACAAAAAATAATGCCGGAATGGCTGCTTTCGCTACGATTGTTCCCGACGAAATGCCTTAGAATTTAGTGCAGGGATTCCGACTCAGCGAAGGATAGGAATTCCATCCTCGCAACGGTCCGCTTAGTGTTGTCATCGGAGAGCCAATTTTGTTTCCTCCCGGGTGTCGGCGGTTTCGCGCAAACGGCGGCGTCGCTGCGACTCGGTTTTACGTGATTGCGTATACGTTGTGCCACGGCCACGGTAGCTCGATCTCCTCCTCTCCCGCTCCCTCGCCACTTCATTGAAAGCGTGTCATAAGACCCTTTCCCGCTTGTAAGAGGGAGAGTGGACTATTGAGAGAACGAACGCAGCGAAAGAGCACGGAGGGTACCGCGCCGCGGCCTCGTAGACCAGTCTAGTACAGTCATAGCCACGACCGTTCAAACGAAAGACGGCTACATGCATCGGTGCAATGAATGCTCACGCTTTTAAAACTGCCTGCATACATGTTACATGAAGCGAACATGATTCGAACATGATTCGAACAGGCGTCAGGAGTGATCGTAGTTAATTCTGTAGTCATGTCTCCAGCGAACGCCAGGACTTTTGGATGATGTGTGAGCAGTGTAACTGCGGCATGACTGTGCCGTAAAATAGCTACTTATATGAGAGCAAGCAGCCGTCTCTGGGGCTACGTCTCCGTGCGAGCACGTACCACCTGCGCATGGTTCACGTTTTTCGTATAGTTGCGTTCACACGAATTCACGGTAGCGCATCTAATCAATTTAGTGTATCGAATCGGCCATTCTAAACGCATCAATTCGCAAGTTTGTCGCATCGAATCAAATCAGACTCGTTCCGCTAAAGTATAACAAAGATTTGTATGTAAACTCTGGGGAATTGAATCGATTGCTCGCTCAACGAATCACCATTTATTCAAGAAGCAACACGTTAAGGACGTATTTTTATGTCTTTAAATGGCGTTCAAACCATCAACTGACGTTGCTGAAAAAAATTTTCATCGCAAAAACTTATTATTGCAAAACCTGAAACGAGTCAAATCCCGTGTTTACCTGTCATCATTATAGAGGGGGACACTGGGTCTCACTTGAAAATATTGCGTTATGTCTTAATTGGCTGCTGCATCTTCAAACGCTTGAAAACTGGAGTTGCCAGCCCCTTTCGAGCCGGACCCGAACCCAGCAATTTAATTTGTAGCACGTGCATGAAAGAAAAACTCGCCAGTTGTCCTGAAATTAACGAAAAAAATTTACTTTGTCAAATACGGTTCTTAATAAAACAAAAAGACAACCCATAACATTTTTGCTTTTGTTAAGTACCTAGATTGAACGCGTATGCCACAAAAAGTTTTCGTGATAAAAAAAATTGCGCGATATTTACGCCGCGAGAAACATTCTGAATTCGAAACATTTCTATCATTTTGGCTCGTCTATTCTTGAAAAAGAAGAGTTTCGGAATTGTTTATCGAAACGGTGATTCCACAAAATAGTTTTTAACTAATTGGGTGACTTCAGATAGGATGGACCAAAGGGTGGCTGGTCGACATTTTTAAATCAACTGATGTTTTTATATGCTATTGTCTAGTGTCTGGTGTAAACGAATCCAAACTTAGTTTTGACAAGAAGCAATATTTGGGGCAGTGTTGCCAGACGGAGGAAAAAAAGTCAGCAGATTGATCCCCCAAAAGTCAGTAGATTTGCACAAAAATCAGTAGATTCTACGAAATCTGTGTTTTGCCATGTTTTGCTATTTCCATTAGACCACACTTCGAACAAATGGTATAGAGTAACAAATACCATGGTAATATACACAAATAAAATGGAAAAAAAAACTTACCTGTTTTACGGAGGACAAAGTAAAATGGCACCGTGAATGTTTGTTTTATTTTTTTATCTTTATCAGCAGTGACTAGAGTTGCGATTCCTAGGTTTATTCTTTGAAATCAAGACTGAGCCACTTTTGGGATTAACAGATGCGTGCGACAGTGCGACATCCACCTGTCACTAATATTGAAACGAAGCCAAAACAAGACGTTCCGGCAAGTGCGCGCGTACATGTCCAATGGAAGCCCTCTGCAAACTGCCATCTTTCCTTACTGGGCTGTGGAAGGTTTTTGACGCAACGCTGTTGGCACGGAGCACTGTTGAGGCTACGCGTCGTCTGCTACAGGCTTATTTCTTTTTCGCCTGACCCAAAGTTTGCAATCAAACGTGTAGAAACTTAAATCGTTAGCTTTTTAAGCCACCGAGGAATAACATTATATCATTTTCTTGCCAGAGCCTGCCGAATAAAAGTAAAGAACCGAAATATGGATGTCGATCCCATGCATTCCGCCGGGCGAATGAATGAAAATGGCGGCCCTCTCCGCTCAGCTGGGAGCAGCCGAGAGTTCAGCCGCATGCGCTCACGCCTCTCGCTTTGTGCCGCGGCCTGATTGACTCACTCGGGAGAGGGACGTTACCGGCGGCGAGATCATACACTGGCCAAACTTTCCCCATATATGGCTCTGGTTCGGATGTCACCGTCGATGGGATTCTGGGCCATCTAGCCAGTGCTTCGTTTTTAATTCTGGGAGAATATGAGTTCCCTTTGATGGGCGACCCTGGGAACTGAAGGGGCCAAGTAATAAATTTTAATATGTTTACTAAAAAAAGTCAGTAGATTTTCTTTTTTTTTCAGTGAATCAGTAGACCCGGAACGAAATCAGTAGATCTACTGATAAATCAGTAGACCTGGCAACACTGATTTGGGGACAGGAAAAATCGTAAGGCATGAAGAGGTGGACAGTGGCATTAGCGCGCACTGATGGAGGGGCACCTTTGAGAGTGAATAACTAAAACGATAACGTTAGGAGAATTTAGACGCAAACTATGGGTACAGCTTACTTGTAATACAACGTAATATTATTCATTTGAATTTTAATTATTTTTCTAAAAATTGCGAAACATGCCTGCTCGAACGACGAATGGCAAAATTTGGAGGCCTGTATCTTACGAAATAATTTAATCATTATTATATAAATTGCAGATAGTATTCAACTTATATATGGCTATGATCTAAAAAATAAATAAGGTAACTGAGTGATACAAGTGTCGGGATATATTTAGGCGAACATAAGAAAATAATCAAACGACGAAAAATTCCGATGCAAATGAAAGAAAAAAACACCACCTTCGATTTTTTTTTTTAGATTTGGATACCCTGTTGTACCCTATTTTAGCATTCATTTCTATCAAAAACATGTTGCATTATTTTATTGAGAAAGAAGAAACAACTCCCCAAAGTAGGGTCCTTTTTCAAACCTACACCTAGCAGTGACTCTGAGTTCCAGTTTCATGAAACTTACACACATCTTTTATACATTTTCATTCAGATGAGGTTATTGATAACTATAGAAATCGTTCACGCACTAAAATCGAGGAGAAACTACTGTGTTCAAAGAGCTATCATATCACGAACTAGTGATCCGAGAAACTATCCTGCAGCCATCGGCCACTGGAAACTCTGTGTATTTTATTCCCCTACGGCACTATATGCTTCTCTTTCTTACCCTCTATATCCACCTCTTTCTCTCTTATATATATATCCCTGACTGTGTTCTGTGGCTAGCAACAATCATTTCGTCGCGAAGATCACGATTATGGCGCAATACTTGACGGAAGTAGCAGGCGACAGCCGCGACACTCGTCGCTACTTCTGGAAAAACGGCCGATATAATCTTTTTTCGCATTTCCCCGCTCGCTGTCAAGGATGAGGGGGTTCGCTTCAACCAGCAAAATATGGCCGCCAATGCCTGTTTACTGAGCCGTCGTGCCTGTCGCCCTCCCACTCACTGGCTTCGCGGGCGATAATATCAGGCACAAAAAGGCACACCGACAGAGAGCAGAACCCCCAAATACTCGAGCCCCGCCTAAATACAATAGAGCGTAAACATTGTCGCCATGTTAATCTAGGAATGGTTAACATGGCGACAGTGTTTACGTTTTAGCTAAGGAAAAGCATGGCGTGTGGTATGAGCCGGATCCTTACACGAGGCGCAAGGTGAGCCCTGAGAACCTGTCTGCTGCCCTAGAGTACATATATACTTCACGAAAGACGAGCTACAATGTTCGCGCCAAAGTCCCAAGCAGAAGGACGTGATCTCTATCATGCTCGACGGGGAGAAAACTTTCGTGCCAAAGCGCTTCCTGACACACTCAATCCGAGAGGCCTTTTGTGTATACAAAGACAAGCATCCTGATTCCGGCGTCGGGCTAACGAACTTCCATTCATTGTGCCCTAGATGGGTCAAATGTATTCTACACCAGGAAGTGTGCGTTTGTGTGCGCTGCGCCAATTATTACCTTTGTATTGCCGCTGTAGAGAACGTTACAGGCTCAACATTGAACACTAGTGAGATGAACTCTGCTTTTCTGTGTGACCCCCTTAAAAGTCTGTGTCTTTAAGGAGACTGTAATCACTGCCCAAAAGGCCAGTCTCTTACACTCAAGGAACTTCATATGCCAGAGGATGTAGAGATTGTGCTTACAACATGGAAGTCCGGCGACAAAACATTAGATCCTGAGACTTTCCTAAAAGTCGTTCAAGTAACGGTTGAAAGTTGGATATTTCAATACCATATCCAACAAACGCAAGGTAAAGCGATCTACGATGAAAAGCAGCTGCATGCAACGCGGGAGCATTGTCTTTCTTTTTGACTTTGCTGAAAAGTGGACCATCCTGCTTTCTGACAAAGTTAAAGAATACCACTGAAGAAAAAAAAATTACGCTTTTTACATGTGTAGTGACGACAACAAAAATCTACAAACAGCGTTGCTATCATCAGTGAGGACCTGTGTGACGACATCGCCCTCACGTGCTTGGATCTAGAAAAAGTGAAAGAGTGTGTTGAAGACAACGTTGCAGTATACTCGCACGTGACGTACGTAAGTGACGGCGCCGGCAGTCATATTAAGAATCGCTCCCAGCTTCACCAGTTTGCACAGAATGATTGCCCACAAGCGCAGTGGTAATTTTCTGCATCTGGACATAGGAAAATGCATGCGACGGAGTTGGCGGACTCGTGAAGTACCGGGCCACGTTGAACAACCTGAGAGAACGTTCAATAAACGCAATTCAGACGGCCAGGACAATCGTTAGCGTTCTATTTGAAAAACTGGGTGCATCTCGCGTATCTGGACGAAAATAAACTTGTTCAATATCGTCAAAAACAAAACAAAACAACAAGAGTGGTTGACGGTGCATGCCTTTCCTGGCATTCAGTCTTGGTACGCGTGGCGGCTGTGCAAGTCATAAACAGAAGAAACCAGTGACATACATGTAGCACGGACAGTCGGATCTGGTTAAAAGAAACTTTATTAAATGGGTACATCGAGGAAAGCCTTAGTGTAATGTGCCGAATTCGATGCCCCAAGGACTGCTCATATTGAATACAGGGACATATTATTTATCACAGTTTTCTTCGCGGGGTATTTAACCTAGCATTTTACTTGGTGATAGCTTATAATCTTTATTTGATCACCATATGAGAATCACAAAACGTTATCCTCACGCAGGAAAAAATATCTTGGCTTGCCACGATCCATTCGTACACCAAGAGTATCGAAGCTCTTACAGTCCGGCGCGGTGGCACCGCTCACGTGAAGGGGTTTGTCCCCGGAAATACATAACTAACCTAAACAATTTTAGTATTCTATCTTTATTTTTGTGTGTGGAAGTACAGTTGTTTCTTTTATTTTAAAAATAAATTATACCGGAAAGTAAAACTTCACACTGCATCCTTTTTTCTCGAATCACTAGTTTCTAATTGACACCTCTTTGTACGCTGTATGTAAAATGCTGTATATCGTGTCTTCTCACTTTTACTATGTGACCGATCGCTCTAGTTGTCAGTGACCTCATGTGAATAAAAATATATGTAATATGTGTGTTAGCCTCCCTGAAACTGAAACTCAGAGTCACTTCTCGTGTAGGGCACTGCTAAGTGCAGGCTTTGAAAAAGGACCCTGCTTTGAGGAGTTGTGTCTTCTTTCTAGATGAAATAATGCAACATGTTTTTAATAGAAATGAATGCCGAAATAAAGTATGACAGCGTACCCAAATTTAAAAAAAAATCAAAGGTGTTTTTGTATTTGCATCGGTTTTTTTATTTGTTTGATTTTTTCCCCACGTTTGCCTAAATAAATCCCTACTATCGTATCACTGAGATACCTTATTTATTTTTTAAAAATAGCCATATTTAATTAAAATACTAACTGCGAATTATATGTTAATGATTAAATTATTTCATGAGATACAGGCCTCCAAATTTTGCCACTTGTCGTTCGAGTGGGCATGTTTGCGCAATTTTTATAAAACTAAATAAAATTTAAATAAATATTGTTATTTTATATTACAAGCAAGCTATACCCATAATTTGTGTCTAAAAAGTATTAAAATTATCCTAATGTTATCGTTTTATTTATTCACTCTCAAACATGCCCCCTCCATCAGTGCGCGTTAATGCAACTGTCCACCTCTTCATGCCTTGCGATTTTTCCTGTCCCCAAACTTTTAGAGCGCACCACTTAGGCCCCCTTTTCCGGCTTGAGCGGTGTCGGCGTCGGCGTAACCGCAAGGTCACGTGAACCCCAAGGTCACGTGACCCTCCCAAGGTCACGTGACCCCCAGATCACGTGACCCCCCGGCCACGTGACTCCCTCCGAGGTCACGTGACTCCCTTCGAGGTCACGTGACTCCCGAAGGTCACGTGACCCTCCCAAGATCAAATGACCCCCATCTCACGTGACCCCGAAGGTCACGTGACCCCCAGGTCACGTGGTCCCCAAGGTCACGACCCCGAGGTCACGTGACTCCCAGGTCACGTGACCCCTTAAGCCACGTGGCCCTCCAGGTCCCGTGACCCCCCTGCCACGTGCCCCCCCCCGACGTCACGTGACCCCCGGCCACGTGGCCCCCAGGTCACGTGACCCCCCAGGTCGCGTGACCGCCTCGAGGTTAAGTGACCCCCCCCCCCCCCCCCCCCGAGGTCGCGTGAACCCCCCTCCACGCCTTCCCCCCTCCTCAAGAGCTGCGCTCTAATTCGGCTTTACAGGGAGTTGTAAACGGCTTTCATTTTTGTCTGGTAAAAACTAAGTGTGGATTCGTATTATACCGGACACTAGAGAATCACATATAAAAACATTAGTTGATTTAAAATTGTCGACCAGCCGCCCTTTGGTCGATCTTATCTGAAATCACCCAACTACATAAAGCCCGTACGCAAAAAAAAAGAAGAAAAGAAAAATAACACTCTTCTTTCAAAGGAAACAAAAACAAAAAAGTACACCAATATTTAGGTTACGAGACTTACCTTGACAGAAGAACGATTAGGAGAGGCGCCTGTATTTGGTCACGTCATCCATAAAGACATGCACCAAATAAAATCGCGTCGAATTAGTGATAATGAGTCTCGCAACCGAAATATTGCCCTAAGCGTTTCTGTGACAATCGTTTTTTTTTTAACATACGGGCTACAACAAATCAGTTAAAAAGTTTTTGGGGTAGTTCAGCGTTTATTTTAGGCGCGACTCACATAATCGTTTTGATGGGATCACTATTGAACGAGATAAGAAAGCAAGTGTAATAGAGAACTGAGTGCTTCTTGTGTTCGTTCGTGTTCTAGGAAGCGGCGGCCGCAGCTGCTGCAGTCCAGCAGGTGCCACATGCGTCGCGGCGGCCTCCGGTCAGAAGAAACACGTCCATCGGACTTATCAACTCGATGGCGACACCGGCAACCATCGGCAATGGATATCACAGGCTATGAAGAACTTATTGACAATTACTCATTACGGCAAGCGAAGCATAGTCATAAGATATGTGAATTTTTGCTTTGTTCAGTTTGTTTAATGTATATAGTGTTAAAACGTTTTATCTTTTGTTTTGGTATGTATCGTGATGCACCACCGCTGTCGGTGAACGCCCTCAATAAACAAACAAACAGATGAACAAACAAAGCAACCGGTTCTGGACGATGACCATAGCTTGCACATTAAAATCAAAGCAACATGCAACGAGGCTAGACAGAACACATTCAAGATGAAAAAAAAAGAAGGGGAAAAAATTGACATAGCTTATATACCGATATGTTTCTTTGTCTGTTTCCTCTCAGGATGCATATGTTTTGACTCATCTTTATGACTGAATTGATATGTGACTTTTATTTTATTTTATATATTTATTAGTTCTCGTACACTTATGATTCTTTAATTCTATTTTGTACATACCAGTTCCCTTTGTTTATTCCTTGCCCCCCTTCCCCAGCACGACGGTAGCAAGCCAGCATCAATTGGTTAACCTCCCCGTCTTTCTATCTTTCTAATAATAAAAAAATTATCTCAAAAGGTTTGGTTAGTCTTGTCAGTCTTGCACACAGACATTACTGACGAATGCATCTAGCTTTGCGCCTACCCACTATACTCCGTTTCACCTTACGTCCGAGCTCAGTGGATGCTACGAGCCATGGGAGCCAATCCAAGGCCGTGTGAGTGTCTCGTGACCTTGGAGAGGGGGCATAGTGACGCGCGGAAAGCGTGCTGAGGCTCTGTCCACAGAGCTGGATTGGCTGGGATAGCTCGTAGCGTCCGGTGCGTACGGACATAAGGTGAAACGGAGTATAATCATTCCAACCAGAGATGGATATTCTGACGTCCCCGCGCACTCTCGTCTCCTTCTCTCTCTCAGTTTCTGCCCGCATAATCACTGACGTCTCAAGAAGCGCAGTTTCCACCGCGCTTTCTTTAGCCAAAAGGGCGACGTTGCAACGGCGAAATCGCTAGTGAAATTGCACCAGTCGGGGCCGTATATATAGATGCCAGACTTACAAAGCGGCGTGCACAGAATGTGGGAACAGCTTGGTATTACTTACATACGCCCCCTATAGTATTTCTGAAACATGGTGTATTTGCAATTAGTGCATAGAAAAGTTACAGTTACCACTTTGTCTCCTCAACAGTTATAGTATAGTAACTGCAGGGTGAGAACGTCAGGGAAGTCCTTCAGTTATCTCTCCTCCTCTAGCGCAAGCTTTCTGCCTTCGATGATGCTCCGGCTTTTCGTTAGTCTGGAGCGCTTACACGCAGCTAAGACAACGACAGAAATCAACGAGCACGTGCTGCAGGCCAAGCATCCGAAATAGACACCCTTCTGCTCTCATCCTGCCTTGTCGATTGAGATACGTTTCCTTAATAACACCACCCTCGCACAGGAGCGCCGTTTTCTTGAATATTTTTGAGCGTAACGGGTAGTGTTACTACTAACGTAGTAACGTACCCGTTACGCTTTCGAAACAGAAACGAATAACGTACGTTACTTATTTCGAGTAATGGGTAACGTCGTTACGTTACTGGTTACATCTTCACAAGGTTTAAAATAATTACCTTTAATTTTTTTTTGTGGCTCTAGGCGCCAAGTCAGGAATTCTTGCATTCATCCCACACTCGTTCAATATTATCTTGTTCCCACATACAAAACCTAGCATTTTTTAAATTATGGCACATATGCATACCTGCAACGCCAAATTAGTAAAACGTTTTCACTTATAAATAAAAAGTAACGCAAAAGTAACGTGCTCTACTTTTTACCGATAACGGCAACGATAACGCGTTTCTTTTATTTTGTGGTAACGTAGGTCTGCAACGCGTTCCTTTTATTTGAGAGTAACGAGTATCGTATTTCGTTACTTTTTTTCGGTAACGCCTACAACATGCCAGTACATCTGGCAGAAGCAGATAATAATATAAGAATAATCTTTATTCGCAGAGGAGTTTTACACCGAGTGGCTTGCTCGGCTAGAACAGAATGGCGAAAGCCCGTACGCTTGAGCGTCTGCCAGCCAGCCCCTCGGGGCAGGAGGAGAAAAAACATATCAAAAACATCATAGCAAGAACCACATTAAGAGCATATTAAACACTTTGTACAAGGTGTGCAAGGTTAAATGTGGTTAAACGATACTAGCGTGTACAAGGTTAAACAACTTGTACACGCTAAAGAAAAAGAAAAGAAACATTGCGAGATTGCGCGGCGAAGGGCGGCTGATTCTGTCCGGTCAGTAGGGAAGGGGGAACGAACAGACAAGGGGGCTGCTAAGAAGTTTTGAAGGCCGGCGGGGACCACAGAGTTGGTCGCACATAGCGTGCGAGCAGCGGATCTGGCTGGCCGGATCGCTTTCCAATCAGATGTAAGAGTGAAGGGGAATGTCCTTCAAACAACCGTCGAGTAGCCGACATAGGAGACCAACCCGAGTCACAGTCCGGCGGTGCTGGAGGCTCTGCCACCCAATAGATTTAAGCTGATCCTCGTAGGGGGTTCAGGGCACGCTGGCACAGCATGCGAAAATAAAGGGTTCTGGTGGCTCGACGCTGCACGCCTTCAAGTCTGTCGACCAGGTGGGCCAGGGATGGCCATCATACAGAATGACAGCGCTCAAGCCTAGGCAGGAGCACGATAGAATACAGTTCGCGAAACGTTTCAGGTCGTCAGGCCCTCGAGGCACGGGTGACAAAGCCGAGAGTTTCGGAGTGCTTTTGAAACAGTGTTGGTGATATGCCGAGCAAAATCTCGAGAAGAAGAGAGGACAACTCCCAGATTAGAAAGCGACTCAACGACCGCTGCTGGAATGCCTGACATCGCCAATATCCGTTCTGGGAAGCAAAACGGATATTGGTGATGCGCATTGCAGCGCTTTTCTGTCGGCTTATCGCGAGGTTGTTGGTTCTGAGCCCAGCAAGCGATCTGATCAATGAATCCCTGGATGCCTGACACGGAGGAGGGAGACGTTACTGGGGTCAGAATGGTGGTGTCATCTGCGTACTGGACGAGCAGACATTCGCGAGATGTGGGCATGTCGTTGACGTATAACAGAAAGAGTCTGGGCCCCAAAACTGTACCTTGGGGTACCCTAGAGGTGACAGTAAAGTTGTAAGTGACCTCTCCATGGAACAGTACGCAGTGGACACGGCCAGTTAGAAAGCGGCTGAAGCAGAATAACAGGACGCTGCACACCTCGTGCTGCGCCATTTTTGGAAGAGGATGGAGTGGTCCAGGGGCTCAAAAGAATCGCACGTATTCAGTTCGATCCAGGTCTGTCGGAGTACGGTTGTCCAGATTGTTACTGACACAGTGTGAATCATGGGGCTCTATGCTACATGGCGGGACCAAGCGGGACAGGGAGTAAGGGACATCGCCGCCGTCTGCGATTGGTCAGCGGCGCGGCGCTGACCGATCGCAGACGGCGGCGATGTCCCCGTCTCTCTGTCCCGCTTGGTCGCGCAGTGTAGCATAGGGACCCTGGAATCTTCAAGGTCTTCTGGCTAAAGGGAAAGCTCTGATTTCCAGATACATATTTCTTTGTCAGAGCGCAAAATACGAAAATGAACCAGATTGTTTTTGCGTGGCTTAAGCTCAGAGATTTAGTTTGGCGGGCCTAGCTCAGTAAACATGAAGTACAGGCGACACGTAACTTTGCAATGTCAGTATAAGAGAATTAATGACATGTATTTATTGTTTAGTTGGTAGGCGTTTGGTAACAAGACGCTTAATAGAAAAGATTGAAAACGTTTACATCGATCAACCTCTTTGAGTTCTCTGCCTTTCCTTCACTCCTTCGCGTTATCGCTTCACCATTTTGACACCAGATGGCGCGAGGCTTCCACTGTGTTGGTGGCAGGCTTGGGAGTTGGCAGGGTGTCGAACGAAAGCGGAACAGAACGCTGAAAAAGCCGTTGCTTTTGCGAGAACCGGGATCGGAAGCGAAACGTTAAAATTGTTTTACCAAAGAATTAATTTTCGAGGTTTTCGGTTATTAAGCGAACGATTTGGTCGTATCATAGCGCTTTTCTCAAAGCGCTACGATACGGCGGCTTTTCGAGCTACCCAAATTAAACAGATTTTCATCATACCCAGGTTTTACTCTTCCAGACATGCTATTTCTTATTTGTAAATTCAAAATAGCTATTGGGAAGACGGTAAATGAATGCTTCTGGCAAAACCTACATTCAAAGTTTCCCGCGCTCTCCAGTGGGATGACTTCACATGTGGTATCCCTCCCTGCAAGTCGAGCAGGCAGTTTAAAAAACAAAGCAGTTTGCGAATTCTTTTGTTTTCGTTTTGCTGGAGTGAGTTATCTCTAGCATTCATTTCACACCACCACACGTCTTGTCTTCCGCCGGGACCAAGCTGTACTGCTCAAATTTGGCCCAGAATACAACATTTCACACCACAGAAAAAAAAAACGTTTTTATTTGTAATTTGGTTTCCTAGTTCAGATGTGTCTATCATTGTGATGAACCAGGCATGATATTTATTATCTCTAAAACCGTGATACCGTTTTTTTGTTTTTTTTTGTTTAAAGTAACTATACACTTTGTATAGCATTAACAAGCCCGCACAAGTTCTTCGCTGCTGTAAAAAAGGGATGTTAAGTTTTCCTTTCAGTGCTGAAATGCTGCATTTACGTTTTAAGTCACAAATATAAAATACGCAGCTTTATTTTGTACATATTAGTAAGGTTCATTTAAGGTGACCAGAGGAGTGCGACAAGGGTGCCCGCTGTCCCCGGTTTTGTTTATCTTGTCGTTGGATTCCTTCTTGTTGAAGATCGTGAAAGACCCGTGTGTGCGGGGATTGCCGATGCGGGGATCGGATAAGGCGGCATGCGGATGCATATAACGTTGTACCTGGAATGACGTAGACAGTGTGACATAGAGTGTTTAAGCTCTTCGAGGCGCAGGCAAGTGGTCGGCTCGATTTCCGCCTGAGTAAGAGCGCATTCATACTGGAAGCGGATCCGCGTTCGCGAAGCGGTTGCGGATGCGGTTCGCGAGCGACCCCGTTCAGAACACACCGGAGAGAGCGGTTGGCGGTTTCTCGGCGATCACGCGTGATCTTTTGAGACTTGCGTTTGGCAACCCTGTTTTACAATCCAAAATCCACTTTAATCCACGATCCAAAGCCAAAATTTGCTATTTTGGCATCTGAAGATTTTTCTTCGGGATGTTCGCACGCATCACGAGTTCAGGCAGCGAAAAAAGAGGCATGGACCCGCCAAACTCGCCTGTGATTCCCTCGACTTCGCCCACAAGCAAAGCCCAGCTAGGCGCGCCTTGCTGACTCAGAACAGGATGCCCCCGACCTTTTCTTCGAAGTGGACCCTTCCCGCATGAATAGCTGACCTTGTTTTCCGGATAGAGGGCCAGTTTTCCCCCTCGTTCGCTCTTATCATTTTCGAAGTTGTGAGCGGTGGGGTGGACCGTGGTGCGGTGGAATGTGTTCGGTGCTAGCCGGTCGTGGCTTCGTTGGTGGCGGACTCTCCTCTCGTCACTCGCACGTCGATCGAGTCTACTGTTTGTTTGACATTAAGCTCAAATAAACGCCGTATGGATTACCTCTGCATCGTCTGGTACGTACACTTTATTCCTTGAGTATGTTCCCTTTATTTCTTTTGTTAGTAGTAAACGTTACAGGTCGAGCTAGCGCAGGTACCCTGCCCGCTCCGCGGTAGTGCGTTGGCTACGCAATCAGGCTCACGACGTCTCTATCGGCCTTCGTGGTGGTCATGCACGGTGTCGAAAGCTTTCAATAGTTCACGCGACTGTCTTAGTGGGTACAAAAGCTGACATTTCGGTCGATCAGGGGCGGGTTCCGACGTTCTACGGGCAGAGACTAACAAGGCAGCGAGCTTCGGGCTGTGGCACCCGGAATAATAAACAAACTCTTACCCGAACCAAATCACCGGTGCGAAGCCCGTTAAAATTACGAGTCAATTCTTTTCGCGGCGGATTCAAGTGACGGACGTGAACATCACGTTTCTCCGTTGATTTGTCTGCTGTAACGCTAGGACTACAGCGCCTTGGACGCCTCACCAGCGACAGGTGCCATCTTGTTTCGAAAGTCACTGACGTCACGTCAGCGTCGCGTTGTGATTGGTTGCCGCTTTGCGGTTCGTGAAAGCGGTTGGGAGAAATCGGTCCCGAAGCGGTTGGCAAAAACGCGCTCCAACCGCTCGATCCTAGCCGCTTTGCGGTTGAGAACGCGCGGATCCGCTTCGCGTTTGCGGATCCGCTTCCAGTGTGAACGCGCCATAAGAGTGAAGCGCTGCGTTTGGGAGGTGCTTATGGGCCGCTTCCGCAGGTGGCTTGGGGTCCCATGGTACGATTTTAGGTATTACATATTACCCCATGGGACTGTCACGTAAGACATGGAATACCATAGAGACTGGGATGGTCGAAAAAATAGAAATAGCGAAGTCTTATAATCTGCCACTAGCAGAGAAGAAGTAAGCAGAGCAGATAATCCATTGTGGGCGGCTATGGTATGCGGCCCGGGTAGGCGTTCCACCGGCATCCAAATTTGTAACGACAGTGCAGCGGCTGCTGAACGCCTTTTTCTGGGGTGATAAACAGGTGAAGGTAGCGGAACCGGTTATCAGTTTGGCACTGAACCAAACGGGGGATGGCGTTTCTTCTGTCAGCACCCTTGCGTGGGTGCTGGGGATTAAAACTTTGTTGGCGATTGTGGATGAAGAGAATAACCCGGCGCGTCCATTGGCTCTAGACTCTGGGCCCAGAGAGGCGCGAAATAGTGCCACGGGTTTCCAGAAATCTGCTGCCGCCGGCTGAGCGGCCTTCCCGTTCTTTAAACGGATGTTGGCCTCTGGAGACGGTTGAAGTCGCACGATCCCGAACTCGACGTCTGGGCGAGCCCAGCCGTGCGGGTGACGGAGGAGCTGGTTATTAAGCGGAGGTGCCGTCGAATGGGCGCGAAGGTATGGTGGGTTTCCCCTGGAATAGTATGACAGCACCTAGGACACCAAGCCATGTGCAGGAGTTCCATTGGAGGAAGGGCTGGGAAGTGCTTCCGACGAAGGACAAGGTTCAAAAGTGGGGCAAGGATGCGAGCGCGTTGTGCCCCAACTGTGAGCACATAAAGAATAGTCAGCATGCTTTTATCGAGTTTGTCGTGACGCGAACGCTTTGGAGGGCGGTGGACCACGGGTTTCGAGGGTTGGAAGAGTGTTACGGCATCGGGAGCGGGGTTCATGTCCGACGGGGAACTTCGCGCAGCTGTTGGTTGCTGCCGGAGACTTTGCCTTATGGAAAAGAGGAGTCGCAGGCTGTGGGCGGGGGTGACGAAGACAACGTGCCTTGTGGCCGATCTTAGGCAGATTGAGGGTCGAGTTACGAAGTCGCTTGGGACAAGAATTGTTTATTTTGGGAGAAGAGATGTTCTTAAGGAGGCGGTCGTGCCAGTTTGTAGAAGTGTGATGAGTGGCCATGTGGCGCTCAAGTTCCCGCAGTTAGGCTTTGTATAAAATTTATGTTTTGAGACCGGGAACTACGTGTCCGTTGCCCGGACTCTGATGTGTCGGCAACGAGGGGGTGACTTTTGTATAAAATTTGGGTTTGCAGACGGGAATAGTGAGTCCATTGCCCGGACTGCGATGTTTCGGCATCGCGGGGGCGTTTGATGTGAATTGCGCGTCGCCGTAGGACGGGTGCTCGCCCCTCACCCCTCCTCAAAATTTGTGTTGGGTTGTTGTCGTCGATTGGCGGCGCGGGCTGGTGGGAGTCTTCTCAACCCTTTTCTGTGTATACGGGATGAATTGAAGTGAAAGTGTATTTGTGAATTACTTGGTTTATGGTGGTAAAATAAAATGTTTACAACCAGCTGAAGGAACACAGTTCCCATGATTCCTCGAGTGCGGGCCAGGGCACTTGGGAGATTTAGCAAATGGTCTATTGTTCGGGAAACGCACTTTTTCAGAAACTAGTAGACAATAAATAGGATATAAAGTGCTGATTTCAGGCTTGTGCTTCTTTTGACATGCCTGTCCAGATCTGGAATTTCCATGCTTAGCCAGATCTGGGATTTCCGTGCCTGGCCAGGGATATTAGACTATATCTGGCATTGTGAGGCCATATCTGGCAGATATACCGTATCAGGTTATACGTGGCCAATTATTGATACGTGCCATATCTGAAACGTACAGATCTGGCCAGATATTAAGTTTTTTTGTGAATGGATCTGAAGCTTTCATCTGCATCTAGCGGGAAACACTTTTCCGTCCTCCGTAAAAGGTTAAAAATTACAACGTAAACGACAGTGAAATACGATATGAGCCCGAGTTTCCTGGACACTGTGACACTAAAGTTCTGAAAGTCGCACTTTTTAAATTGGTAATCGCCACATATCCTATCTTATCTTCGTAGTCCAGACGAAGCCGAAGCTACGAGCTGATGGAGTCAATCGAACAGCGTCAAAAAAGCGCACCATCGGGGGTGTCCATCGCGTCTCTGTACGTGTTCTATGCACCGCTGAACCAACCATAAACAGAAAAGGCCTAGTGACTTGCGCTTTTGACGCTGTTTGATTGATCCCATGAGTGCGTAGCGTCGGCTGCGTCTGAACTTTAAGCTTTAAGCGAAGCATATCTCCAGCTGCATCCGCCCCGCACTAAGCGCCGCAATGTCAGCGCGCCTACAGCATAATTGGGGAACGGAGTTCCAGTGCTCTAAGCGTGGCTTATTTATAGGGTTACGTGTTTTCGGTGTTTATTTGTTTATGTTTCCAAACCGGGAAACGTTTTTTTGGTGTTTTTTGTGTAAATTAGTTAAGTTCTAACCAATTTACCAACGCCGAGTCTGTAAGAAAAATAAAACATAAAAAACACCCCCAAATTTAGAAAGAAAATTAACACCGAAAACACGGAACCCTATACTTATTTAGTAACTCTATAGAGAACCTCGTAACGAGACGACACACGAGAACGGTGTTTTTCAGAAAATGTATAGCTTCAGGTTTGCTTTGACAATATTTTTTATTAAAGGGTACTTACGAACAGAAAACGATAGTTTCAAAGTTGCCACACGTCTCCCGAATCCATGCAAGCACTTTCTAAACTTTCCCCAAATATTCTAAACTAGCCAAAAGGGTTTCGAACACTCTGTTAAGTAACGAAGTATTTTGTTTGTAAAAAGTAAGATTTGTTTTAGAAAAAGCTTATCTTTCTATGGTTGCGTAAGCATTGTTTTTTTTTTTTGTCAGCTTATGTTTGTGTTGTTATTTTTGGGCGTTTGCTCGTAGACCCGCGGCAGGGGGTACGCTCACGGTAAAGCATGAATGGGGAGTCGTTTTCACGCACCCACGCGCGGAAGTGGCTTCGAGGAGCCGCGGGTCTCGGTGGAGATGAGTCGGTCCCCGGTCGTTAACAATGGATTGGAGTTTCAGTCTGGGGCGCCGGAACACCCGTGTCTCGGGGAGGGGTACTTCTCTCCGCACTTGCAGCTTTTAAGCGGGTGTGCTTCTGTCCGGTGTATTTCGCCGTTTATTGTAGAAACTTTTGCTTTTAATCGACGCAGTAACTTAACTGGGTGGCGCCGTGCCGAGGCGTGTGAGGAAAGCATGTGGTGACTCTACAAGAGATGTGGTTTGACCGCTGAGGTGTCGGAGGGGGATCACGCTGACAGCTCGATGATCATTGGGTAAGAGTGTACCACATGACAATGGGCAAATTTGAAGTGATCGGTCCGTCTCTAGAGGAAAAGAAGGCCCTTACAAGCCTAGAAAAGGGGTGCCGAGAGGATTCTTGGGGATTCAGTTTTTGAGATCAGGAGGATTCGGCTCTTGAGACTGGGGACTAAAGTGTGGGTTTTAATTTTGGGAGTTTTGTAATGTAAATTACTATTGACTTGTTGTCGTTTTGTTTTGAAATAAACGTGGCCACCCTGGCCATCGTAAACCAACTCAACGTCGTAATGTGTCCAGCGGGATTCGAAGAGCTTTTAGTTTCAGTTTTTTCTTATTCGACTACCTTCGGGAGACTTCCATCGGGCGAACACCATCATCGGTCGTCACCATCCTGACCGGCCCCCACCCCCGGAAAGTGTGACTCCACCCATACACTCTTTTTCTTGTTTTCTTTTTCTAGATGAACCAATAGGTACCCTTTTCAAAAGTTCGTCAGGCAACACTTGCGGACGCCATTATGTGGGGCGTCACTTTCCGCGCGAAGCATGTGATTGGATCCGAGCTATGTCGAGCGCTCACGCGGCAGTCGGTCAGATCCATTTGGATCCGAGCAGCGCTCTTGTCGAATGCATACTCAAAGTGCATGCCAAAAATACGGCGTCCACGGACACTGGACGCATATCTGTACTTGACGTCTCGGACCTTTAAAAAGGGTCCTTTGAAACGTCATCTTCACCCGGTCCCGAACAATGGATATACAGAGCGGTCACAGTGGATCTCTCGCTGTAAAACGAGCTGGAATAATTGACGCCTGCACATAGAACGCTCAAACTGTCAACGAATACGCTTTGAGGCAGTGTAGTTTAGCTGATAAACGTTTAGGCGTAGCTCCCTTTTGTGAGAAAAGAATGACATAAACAAACTTGCCAGAGTCAACGGCGGACAGATTCGCAGACGACCGTGTCAGCTACGCTTTGTACCCGCGCCGCAATGCAATTGTTTCATGAGCGCCCCCACATAACCCCTCGGTCGGTGAGCGATGGCCTCCTGGGCCACTGTGTGTTGTTGGTGTTGTCAGCGGGTAGTGAATGGTTTGAGACGGTGGACATGTATCACTTCTCGGGAGCAACGTCTGCGACGTGTAGCAGGGGAGTATGCGGGCTTGGCGAGGGTAGTTTCCCGGAGATGTGTTCGTTAGTACTTTGTATGGGCCAATGCAGTGTGGAAGAAATTTTTGACAGCGGCCTTATTGGCGTGCAGGCAACGAAACTAACACAAGGTCTCCAGGGTGGAATACGGTAGTTTTGTGGCATAGAGTCGTGGCGTAGTCTACGTTATTGTTGATGTTCTGTGGTTCGAATCTGGGCGAGGCGACGAGTGTCTTGTGTACGGCTGATATTTTCGTGCATGGTGGACTCGTGTTACGATGTGAGTGGGGAGGAATACAGTATCAACCAAGTGCGAAGGTTGCGACTCCGTATGTAAGGGGAAACGGTGAATAGCCAGTCATATTCTGTGTAGACGTATTATAAGGGCATATGTGACGAATGATAGGATAACGTCCAAGTTGTTGTGTTCAGGCGAAACGTACATTGATATCATAGTGGCAAGGGTGCCGTGGAAGTGTTCTGTTAGTCCAATCGTTTTGTGGATGGTGTAAGATGACATCGTTTTGTGAGCAACGTTGTGGGCTGAAGGCCCCGCTTCGAGCACACGAGGAAAAAGGTTTGGTCCTTGTTACTAAGCAAGACACGTGGTGACCCATCGGCGGGGGGGGGGGGGGGGGGGGAGTATATTCTCTATAAAGAAATTGGCGACTTCGGTGGCGCTACCAGTGGGAAGAGCAGCCGCTTCTGTAAAACGCGTTAGATGGTCGACTGCTGTGACCGGCCATCTGATTCCGTGAGCGGTTAGAGGTAAGGGTCCAAATAAATCGATGCCTACCGTCTGGGTCTTCTTCACTTCCCAGCTGGTAGGGTCGTACGATGTTTGTGCTGCTAGCATGAGCTGCAGTATTTTATATATTTGGCAACAGAAAAGTAGAGACTGGGGCTGAAAGAGGCTTTGACGAATCCGTGAGTATGCTTTAAATTGTACAAGGTGAACCTGCAGCTGGATCATCACGAAGAGATTGTAGGACAACAGGGTCGCAGTGAATGTGGTATCACCCACAGCCAACGATCACCTTCTGAGACTGTAGTTGTGACAGTACAATATGTTGCGAGTATACGAGGGGCATGCTCATAAAGTTCGTATTATTGTCACGAAGGAATAGAGATTCAGCAATCAAACTCGAGTAGGAGTTGAGACTTTCTCTACATGTTCGCCACCAAAAGTTACCCACTTTTTCCAGCGATGCACCACATGCCGGAGGCCATTGTTATAGAACTCCTCGTCTTGAGTGTTCAGGAATCGCTCCACTTCAGCAATCACTTGGTCGCCGTCCTTGAAATGCTTTCCTCTTATTTGGCCACACTAGAAGCGTCTGTGCCATTTAACCAAAAGTGTCGTAAACTGGGACGTTGTCCCCGAACAACGCTCCCAGATTGGAATGAATATCCTTGGCATTGCTTCCCTTCAAATGAAAAAAAAAAAAACGGATCACTGCATGTGCTTGGCACCGACGGGCGGTGCCATTTTTGTTTCGTCTCCCTAGCGGCGTTCCGAGCTACTATAGCATGCGATGTTTATACTGTGCGGAAACTAGAGGGACGCGCGCTCATGTTGATGCCTGTTTTGTTCCGTTTCCTTTAATTTTTTGTGCCGATAATACGAACTTTATGAACGCCCCTCGTATATGTTGCGACGCTCGAAGCAATATAGCTGTCGCGTTTTGATCGGCTGTTGAGGTGCTGTGAGGTTCCTCTCTAATCGATCAGCTTGAATTTTCCGGTTTTGAGAATTATTAAGTTGTTTTGATGCGATGGTAGCAGTAAAAAGTGTCGGTTCGTTTCTCTCAATGTTAACAGGATTTCGAGACGATTCTGGAAGAGAAGAGCGAGATAGAGCGTCTGGATCACTGTGTGTGCGACCAGACTTGCAGAGGATCGAACAGTCATATTCCTGCAGACGTAGGAGCTCACCGGCCAAGTGAGCCTGACAGGCTTTTTGAACTTTGTAGCAAGCCAACGTAACCCGTTAAGATCGGTGACCACGGTAAAAATGTCGGCCGTAGAGGTAAGGATGAAATCTCGCTGACCGCCCCACACTGAGAAAAAGGTATCGATAGTCCTCCCTTAGGGGAGGAACGGTCTTGTAACCTATGTTCCTTCAGAAAGGGAGAAACTTTCGTCCCTGAAGCAGGGGAGCAACTAGTTCCTCCGTCGCCTGCATCTCATTATGGCGGCCCTGAATCGAGCAAATCGAGCTCAATAAGGCTTACCGAGGACGCTACGTCTCTTGTACGGGACGAGAGGAGCAGCAAATAAAAGCGTAACACGAGCTTTCCGCGAACTGTGTTTATTTCTGAAGCCAGATTCCCCCACAGGTACAGAAACTTGCGTTTCGAAAGCAGTTACTCAGTCTTCTCGTCGACAGCACTGCGATGTTAATCGGAGACAACCGATACCCAGTCACTTCGCGCACTTCACGTCTTACCTTTGCTGTTTCTCGAGTCACAATTCCCTCGTCAACCGCATATCACGGAGGAATGGCAAACCAATCCGCGAAACCAAAAGCCGCTCTCAAAAGAACAAACTCGAAGCCGCTGTTTATCGCGTAGCGTGAAAGAAGGTTAAATCGCTTGCCACCAGATGGCAGGGTCAAGCAGAGTAATTGCAAGTAGCTAGGCTAGGTGGCGCTAGGTACTGTCCAATTCATGTTCTACAAAAAAATATTTATTTCCTCAGGCCACCATTCCGCTGCGGGACCTTCGGGAACCTCCACTATACACACATCACGCATACTACAAGCATCAGGTGAACATACATTGAGAGCATACACATACATTGCACATACAAACATCAATACAACGGCACACTGACCCGCACACTACACCCGAGCTCCGCGTTTCCGTCTTTTATACTGGTCGTTTTGAACGTACAGAATTTCTCGGTGACTGAATAAGCAATAAAAATATACCCAGCACGTTGATTTTTTTCCAGCAATGTCATACATCTGAGAGTATTTTTAATGGCTCAGGGGATGAATCTCTTATTGAAAATCAAACGCTCAATCATGCCGTAATTATTTGAAAGCCAATAAATCAAGCCGCTCCAATGCGGTTCGAAGCCATGAGTTTGTTTCGCCGCACGGCAAGTCGTAGCCTGTATTTCTAATGTAGTGTTTGTTTTTCTATTTGTGCTGTTCGCGCACGGTTGCAATTGCTGTCTTGAATTAATCTCTGTAGAGCGGATATTCACTCAGCTGGAAGTGATGCTTCACAGGCTGAGAAATCGCTTTTCGATCAACTTGAATGCATTCAAAGCCGCGACTTGCGGCAGGTGTTAAGTGTACGGAGCTACTCCGTGGCGAGCACGAAAAATTCTAGCGGTCATCCCAGCGCGCCACTTGGAGGGCAGTTTCTCCAGGAACCGTAGTATATTTAATCAGCAAAATAATGGGTAGCTTTTTTTTTTCCGATTTTACCTACTATTCTTTTTCAATGCTAAAATTCCAACATGTAAATATACGTTCTTTCCGTCATGATTTCGTACTGTTCAGTCCTTTCCTCAGAGAGCAATCGCTCTCGGGGACAAGACAACCGACAGTCACATTGGCCACTGTATGTTAGGAGCTTACTGTTCAGACCAGCGTTCCAACATGACTATCCGCACGTTGATCGATTGCACCTAATCCCTCAAGTGGTATTAAACGTTTTAATGTAGAGCGGAATGTCAACCTGCGGCACCCCGCCCCCTCCGATCACGGCCCGACCAGCAGCATCAATGCCCGACAGTTTACGTCACCTCATCTTGTTGTTACACTGCTGATACGCGAACACACGGTCATATCGGCGATAATTCCAGTCTTCTGTTCACAACCCACAACACTGCCATCACGATGTTGCTGCTATGTTGCTGACACGCACAAATACAGAAGCACGTTGAACGCCGGTTGCACTCGGCATCGGAAAACAGAACCGAACTCAGCACGGAAGGCACCCAGGCAGCCGGCAGCAAAACCTGCCTGTCTTGGACGCAGTTCCTGCGATTTCCATAACGTCGAAACAGTTCCGCGTGGTTTACGGTCATCTTACCCAGTGTACGTGGCGCTGCTGGCACTGCTCCTGAACTTCGCTGTTTCTAGCGGCTTCGTTTGCTCGTTTGATAAAATATTAATGATAAAAACGTCAATGCAACCGAAATGTTCCGCACGTTTGGACTAGAAGACGGAATTACAGGCGGCCTTCGCTGCCGCTGAAGCTCAATCAACTCAACAGCATTTATTAAACAACGTGCGCGACCTGCTCGAAAAACGAAACCGAAAGAAGATGCGTCGGGAGGGCGAAAGCTTTCTCCCGTCTGCCTGGAGAAGGAGGAAAACGCTTACCCTGTTCCTCCCTTCTTCTCGTGTCCGCTTGGGGGGCGCGTTTTTCAGTAGAAGCGGGAGGAAGACGCGCCGTTGCTACTTTTTTTCCTCCATTTTTTCTTAGAGTGTGCCATAGCGCGGCGCTACTTTTTCCGTGATAGTGTAGTTCGCTTCAGCTCAGGAGCGGCTCGCGTACACTCTTAGTCTGGGGCAGGCTATTGGGCCGCCTATAGCCGTGACAAGGTAGATCCAACTCGTCACGACTGTATAGCTGTGACAGCATGTCACGGCTCTACAGCTGCGACAAGTTGGATCTCGGTGTCAGGGCTGTATTGCCGTGACATGATGTCACGGCTATGTAGCCGTTAGAAGTTCGATCTCGGTGTCACGGCTGCATTACGGTAACAAGTTGGATCTCGTGTCATGACTATTGCCGTGACATATCATCATACAGCCGTGACATAGTGTCACGGCAATACAGCCAGTGGCATAATGTCACGGCAATACAGCCGTGACACCAGATACCAACTTCTCACGGGTTTATAGTTGTGACATGTCAAGTCAATACAGGCGGCCCATCTTCAGCCGGCCCATTGAAGATGGCCGTTTAATTCGCTGTCTTTTTTCAGCCAGCCGTTTCTACACTTTCCAGCACCCACACATCTTGCAAGGAACAACAAAGACAGCGACTCAGACAGTTACAAACCTATTTATTAGATTCAACCGAGTGTTCCACTTGACATACACCATACTAACAAAAACAACACACTCAACCACTTATGTAAACTAATATATGTGTACAGGGTTAAACACTTTAAAACACAAAATTAGAAAGCAAGCCCTTTTTGACCTTAAATGACACGATTAAAATAGGAACAAAAACATAAGTTTGAAAGTAGTTGTTTTTCAACAAGTTAGTTTGTCAACACTGATAATATAATGTTGGCGACGACTGCGTCCAGGGGAATGGTGCATGATAAAGACAACAATCAAACACTCGAAACTGTATAAAAAAGCTAATCAGTTATTGAACGAATTGTATATATTTCCGTCACATAAAAGTTATATGCACAGCGATATCTCGCAATTCCTGCCCTGGTTCTAATATTATCACATGGTCAGTGTGAACGCTTTTCAAACCCATGTGAGTCCTCGATTAGTCAGAGCCACACCAGCACAAAAAGTTATTCTTTTTTTTTTAGAAACAGCCTGGATAGGAAGTACAGTTCAAAAAGGCGGATTTTTCACAAACAAATAATGTAACTCGGGCAATATTTTCGGCGCGTGATGCATTTTAGTACGCGGTGCAATTGGTACCAAGTTGCAACCACCGTAGGTCCTCCGCGTGCTGAAAAGAGGTGCGAGAGAGAAAAAGTGGGAGAGGAGGACCGCCCGTCAAAAGTGCGTCTCGCGCCGTGAATATTGCTCGAATTAACTTATTTTTTCGTGAAAAATATATTTTCACCAGCGCTTTGTATTGAGGCTGTTCGTAAAAAAATGTTTGCGCTGGAGTGTCCCTTGGGCAAAGTGATCACAAAAAAAGCATTTAATGTATCCTTGGCTGCAGTTCTAGAGCAAACTTCCGAACAAATGTGAAGTTATGTAAGGACCCGTGCTGCTCTCAAATGCATCGTAACATTTGGACGCGTGTAGAAGTAATAACATATTGAAGCGGGTTCCGCTTGCCAGCTGTTTATTAGCCGGACAAAACGTCCGGTTTCTTTGCTGGCTTGCTTCGAACTGCCTGCCCGAGCGCTCGCATCGCGCGACCTCCGGCCTTGTTCTTCTCTTCATCGCTACATTATCCCCCTCCCATTTTTTTCCTCTCCTTTTAGTGAGAATTAACGGAGTCCTTCGTACGATGATAGGCGGTCACGGTGAACCACGAGCAGCCGTGATCGATCATTGCGACGTATGCGATATACCACGTCGTTGAGCCGTTCGACGATTGTAAAGGGTCCTTGCCAATGGCGCTGAAGCTTCGGAGACAGTCCTCTTTTACGGATGGGGTTGTACAGCCATACCTTATCACCTGCTGAGAACGGGCGTGTTGCGACATGTGCGTCGTAGTGAGTTTTCATACGAGCGAACCCACTTGCCAAGCGTTGTCGGGCAAATGCATGCATCCGTTCTAGGTTCGCTCTCAGGTCGCTTACGTGAGACACATGGTCTTTGGCCGGTTCTGATGCTCGTGGGATGGCAATTTCACAGGGCATACGAAGATCACGGCCAAATAGCATCGTGGCGGGCGTGTAGCTGGTGACCTCATGAGCAGCTGTACGGTATGCGTACAAAAACAGAGGCACGATGTTATCCCAGTCGTCTTGGCGATCATTTACAAACATCGATATATGTTGTAAAATGGTGCGGTTCATCCTCTCCACCAGGCCGTTCGACTGCGGGTGGAGGGGCGTCGTTCTCGTCTTTGTGATATTGAAGATCTCGCAGACCTCTTGGAAGACTCGCGATTCAAAGCTTCTTCCTTGGTCTGAGTGGATGCTCAGTGGGGCTCCGTACCTGGTAATCCAATTTTTTACGAGAGCGTCGGCGATCTCGGAGGCGGACTGGCTTTGAATGGGAATAACTTCGGGCCACTTGGTGAAATAGTCTACAATTACGAGCAAGAACCTGTTTCCAGACTTAGACCGAGGAAACGGCCCCAATACGTCGATGCCAATACGCTCAAAGGGTGCC
Organism: Ixodes ricinus; assembly: GCA_037355805.1. Classification (NCBI taxonomy): domain Eukaryota; kingdom Metazoa; phylum Arthropoda; class Arachnida; order Ixodida; family Ixodidae; genus Ixodes; species Ixodes ricinus. The sequence goes on from JAZHYW010007369.1 coordinate 110,266, forward strand.
CCCGTCACATTTTCTTGTAGTGGTGACCGTTGTTTTATGTGGGGTCCTTTACGCGATGCACACATGTCGCACTGACGGCACCACTGCTTTACGTCATTGTGGCATTGCAGCCAGTAGAACCGTTGACGAATCTTTTTGATCGTGCGGTTCACACCAAAGTGTCCTCCTTCTGGGCTACTGTGCAGTTGTTGAAATACCTGGGAGCAGAGCTTGCGTGGCAACAGCAGCTGCCAGACGACAGAACCGCCAGCAGCGGACTCCCAGCGTCGGTAGAGAAGGTTGTCGTGCAGAAACAGAGAGTCCCATTGAACCAAGTAACTCTTGATGGCAGGAGACAAACCGGTCACTTCTTTAGATTGTGGTCTGTAGTTCTTTTTCTTCCATTGGACCAGGGGGCCGATATCTGGATCGTCAAGTTGAGCGGCGCGAAGGTTTTCCAATGTCCACGCGTCGTTATTGCAAGGCAGGTTCTGCAGTGAGCTGATTGACATGAAGCTGCGTTTTGCAATGCTCAAACACTGTTTGCACTTCTCATTGCACGGGCGTCGTGAAAGACTGTCGGCATTGGTGTGAAGCGCGCCAGCACGATGTTGAATCTCGAAGTCGTATTGGTGAAGACGCTCCAGCCACCGGGCGACCTGTCCGTCAGGGGTCTTGAAACTCAGCATCCAGGTTAATGATGCGTGGTCGGTACGAATAATGAATTTCCGGCCCAATAAATAATGATGAAAATGAGTTACGGCCTTGATGATAGCCAACAGTTCGCGTCGGGTGGTACAGTAATTTCTCTCAGGCTTGGTGAACACTTTGCTATAATAAGCAATGACTCGTTCATGCCCATCCTGTTCTTGCGATAAGACTGCGCCAACTGCCAAAGCACTAGCATCGGTGTCGAGTATAAACGCTGTGGTGTCTTTTGGGTAGGCAAGCGTTGGTGGAGACGTGAGTGCTGTTTTTAGTGTCTCAAATGCGTGCTGACATTCCGGAGACCAGAGAAAGTTGGCTTTTTTTCTGTCAAGGCATACAACGGTTTGGCAATGTGAGCGAAATTGGGGACGAATCTTCGGTAGTAAGATGCCAGCCCGATGAAGCTCTGTATGTCACTGGTGGATGTCGGTGTCGGCCACTCAGCAAGAGCAGATAATTTGCGAGGGTCCGTGGAAACCCCATCCGCTGAAATGATGTGGCCGAGGTATTCGACTTGTCTGGTGAACAGCGAACATTTCTTCGGTGTCAGCTTCAGATTCGCATGTTGTAGCCGTGCAAACACTCTCTCGAGGTTCGCCAGATGGTCAGAGAATGTTTTGCCAAAGACAACGATGTCATCAAGATATACGAGACATATTGTGCCTATGAGACCGTTCAAAACAGATTCCATTAGTCTCTGAAATGTAGCCGGAGCATTGCAGAGTCCAAATGGCATAACTCTGAATTGGTATGAGCCACTACCTGTGGTGAATGCAGTCTTCTCGCGATCGCCCGGATGTACTGGGACCTGCCAATATCCACTCTTGAGGTCAAGCGTAGAAAACCACGTGCATCCTGCAAGAGCGTCCAAGATGTCATCGGTTCGAGGCAAAGGGAAAGAGTCCTTCTTAGTGACTTCATTAAGTCGTCTGTAGTCTACGCAGAACCGTGTTGACCCGTCCTTTTTTTCACTAGTGTAACTGGTGAAGACCAAGGGGAACATGCCGGCTCAATCACGCCCTGCTCGTAGCATCGTCTTTACCATGTCGTTGACACATGACCTCTGAGCGAGAGGAACGCGCCGAGGAGGCTGCCGTACAGGAGCAGCATGACCTGTCACGATTCGGTGTGTTGCTGCTGACGTCAGCCCCAAATCTGTATTGTCTGTACTGAAAAGGTTTGGAAATCGTTCAAGTAGCTGCCGAAGCTGATCAGCGTCTGTCTTGTCTAGCCCAAAAGTTGCCCTCTCGTAGAGTGGCAACAAGTGCGCAGCTAAGTTGGTAGACAATACGTGGAAGCAGAGACACGGGGACGTGGGATTTATTGGCATCCCGCTGTCACAGAGCACCGTTACCGTGGCAGCACTCAAGGGAAAGGAATCAGTTCCCAAATGCAGTAGCCCAGCGTTGAAGTCGAGCACACACTTGTGTGCCTTAAGAAAATCGACGCCGAGTATGCATTCCTCATCGACAGCCGCGACGACAACAGGCAGCGTAACTTGGAGGCTTCCCACGCTAAAAGGCACGGTTGTGCAGCCCAGTACAGTTACCATTTCCCCTGTGGCGGTTTGCAGAGCGTATTTTTCGGTGTTTGGTGGGATGAGTCGGTTCGCCTTCACGAGAACTTCAGGGCGGATGACAGATGTTGTTGCCCCCGTATCGACAAGTGCGCGCACGGGCACACCGTCGACGATACCCTGGAGATAGATAGATGGCATGGATAAGGCCAAGGCACGAGTTGATGTTATTCTCCTTTGCGTTGGCATTGTTGGGGTCCGGCTAGCAATACGAGGGTCGTTCTTAGGACATTTTGCCCGCGTGTGACCTGGCTCGTAGCAGTTCCAGCACACGAGAGCTGGTGCCGCCTGCATGTTCATAGCCGGTGTCTGTGGTTGCATAAAGGGTCGCTGTGACGAGGATCGAGAGGCCTGTCGAGCAGCTTCTACCTCCAGGGCACAAGTGTGTGCGGCCTGCAGAGTCTGGGGTCGTGCCAAGCGAACGGCGTCTTGCACGTCGACAGACGAGATAGCATCGATGAATGCCATGGTGGCGACTGCTTGAATTGTGTCCTCGGGGCAGCCGGGGAAGGCAAGACGCGCTAGACGTTCGATGTCATCGGCAAGTTGAGAGATCGTTTCAACTGTTGACTGCCGGCGGTTGCGGAGCTGCGCATGGTGGAGATAGCGGAGCGGCCCGTCCCCGAAACGTTCGTCCAACGCTGCGACCAAGGCTTGGTAAGATTGGCGAGCTTCAGATGGTAGGTGATGCAGTATACTCAACGCTGGTCCGGCAAGATGAGCGGCCAAGGCTTGAGCCTTTTGAGCCTCAGCCCAATTGTTCGCATCAGCGATGAGGATGAATTGTGTCTTGTAAGGTCCCCAAGGAGTGGTACCGTCGTATGTTGACGGTTTTAGCCTCATGCTTGGGAGTCCTACGAGGGCCTGGGCTGGAACGATACCGGTATGAGGTTCCTCGAGTGCGGGGAGCCGGGCTTCTAAGCGCTCCAGACGGTCGGTGAGGGAGGCGGTCATTTCCTGAAGCATTGACGTTGAGCTCTGCAGAAGGTTGCTCTCCCGCGCGGCGTAGGAGGCCTCGAGTCGCTCTAAGTGGTTTGTGATTAAAACCGTGAGTTGAGAAGCTTGCGGGTCCGACAGGGCCGTATTTCCGGCGGTAGTATTGGTGGTGTGGTCCCGCTGGGGGTCTGAAGGAGGCTCCATGATCCGGGGAAGGCGTTGACCAGAGCGGAGCTCCACTTCTGACACCAAATGAAGCGGGTTCCGCTTGCCAGCTGTTTATTAGCCGGACAAAACGTCCGGTTTCTTTGCTGGCTTGCTTCGAACTGCCTGCCCGAGCGCTCGCATCGCGCGACCTCCGGCCTTGTTCTTCTCTTCATCGCTACAATATCATAGAAAGCAAAGAAACTCGTGTTGAAAAATGGCGATGATTTTTAATTAAGCTTGTTGCTAACTATTTGCTGACGCCCTTCAGTTGACAAGTACTGACACTTATCATGAAACTGCAGCCTTGAATGACAGATTACACAAAGCGTCCTAAAATACATGAACAACTCTTAGGCATGAGCATTGATATTCAACTTCGTACAAAACTTAAGCCCGAAATGTTTACGCTCAAAACGTATATGACGGTATAGCCACATTAAAAATAGATACCCAAAAATACATGGGTGTTTCCTCAAAAATAAAATGTACGCTAAAATAGCCCGCAAAAGTCAGAAACTTGAGGGATCAAGTTGTAACTGCTCTTCAAAATGTATTTCACTGGTCACATTTCTGTGCTAAAATTCGAAGTTTCAGCTTCGAGTACATAAAAAAATAAGAACAAAAAATCTTATTTCACTTGTTTTTTTTTGTTTTTTTTTTAATCGGCGGAAAAGGGAGACATTATTTCCAGAAAAGGTAAGCAAACCCCTTCTCCGCCATTGAAACACATGGAAAAATCATTATTTTGTTTTATTTTGAAGTTGAGGCACTAAATCTTTACACAAAACGATAACCAGTGAAATATATTTGTGTGAGCTGTCACAACTTGATTCGTCAGGTTTCTGAATTTTGCGGGCTAGTTTAGCATGGAAACGTTTTTTGGAGACACACTATATAATAAAAGATGCAAAAAACAAACACAACTGGCACCAACAACGCAAGCGGGTAAGAGGCATTATCTGGTTCGCCCAATGTTTAGATTATAGATAAATGAAATTCTCTTGACCACGCCAGTTAGTTTCTTAGTCATCCACGTACACCTTAACCCTGCCATTCCTTTTAACATACAATGCACGAGCCCAAGGGTTTGGGCGAAGGCGCTTGGGTGAGTCAGGTCTTTCATGTAGTATATAAGGATGCATAGAACAATGGCCATCTCCAAGGTAGACGATGACTTGAGTTGGATGACCTCCAATGTGTCTGCACTGCATTAGATGGCTTTGCTGTCGGTCCAAAATATATGCGAGGATCTGGCGATCCTCCGGGTAGTAAGGGCACGTCACCCTGGAAGGCATAGTGACATTGGGACTGATCGCTATCGGCCTTAAATTTGCTCTGGTGTATAAAATTCCAACATATACAATTTTGTCTGATCCCCGTGTAAAATAGCATTTAGGGGGAACCAGATTATCAGCTCTTTTACAAACTGGATAGGACTTTCAGAGACCCCTAATAAAAATAAACTGTCTGTAGCAAGCACACACTTACCAAGGTGATTATCGAGTACTTGGCAAAATGTTGTCCGATAAGACTTTTTGCCTTGCTCTTCGTGTCTCTTGTGTATACGTGATTACTATGATTACTGTTATTGAAATTCAATACAAACAACGTCTCCATTGAAAAAAAATAGCTTGGCAGGATAGTGGAAGGCTGCTTCTTCCTTTCCTCAATAGCATCTGCCAGCAGAACTAGCATCCTCCCCAAATTAAACGGGTTCAGTGGTCCGAGAGAGGCTGCAACAGTCTGAAAGGAATAATGTCATGGAGGTATAAAAACTTTTCAGGTTACTGTTTGAATCAATAATCATTGTATCATTTACCTCCAGCTCCTGAATATCAAGACTGACATCAGTGGCAGTAGAGCAGGTTGACCGTGAACGCAAAGAAACTGTGGGCTGCGTTTTTGAGTTCTTACCTTTCCTCCATTTACAATGCCTCCGGCCTCAGCTAATCTTCTCAGAAACAGCGCCTTTAGAAAATATATGGTTCCTAATGTAGTTACATGTATTGAATGCATATATCCTATTATGGTACAAAATTGCACAATTTACCTTAGGAGACTGTGTGACCTTTTTGAACTTCTTGGTGGGTCGGTCCCACAGTATGTTTGGATACGCCTCAGCCAGCGCCTTTCCAAGTTTATAGTATTTCCAACGGCGTGCTGAATTTCCGGCATCCAACTTTTCTTTGCTTCAATGAAAGAAACAGTCAACATAATGTATGGTTTTAACAGTTAACGTACGGAACCTGCAGGACTGAGAAGTAATTCAGTACTCTTGAGAAGTACATTTGCGATTGCTGCTTTGCAGATTTATGACAGCAATCTGTTATATAGATTAATATCAAGGTATTTGTAACTAATTACATTAATTCGTTGTTATTTTACGGCAGTAGCCGTATATGGCACTTCATTCTAAGTAGTCGGCAGGGAGTGATTCTGTGGCCGTCTTTCCGTGTGACCATGGCCTTTCACACGTGATGCTTGACCTCCTTCCTACCCAGTGTTGGGAAGTACTTTAAGTACACTGTACTTACAGTACTACTTCAAGTGTGTTTTGAAACTTGTATTTTACTTGAAGTACATTTTCTTAGTATGGACTTGTACTTTACTTAAAATATGTTTTCTGGTACTTTCCGAGGAAAGTACAGTTTCCGACTTCAAAGTATACTGTACAAATTTGGTTTTGTTAAATTTGTATCACGAAATGATGCTTTGTCAACTCCGAAGAAATACTGGGAGGGATATTCTACTTTCAGCAGAAACGTGAGCAGACGACGCATCGCTCCGTTTGTTCCGGGGTGGCTTTCTTGTAGCTTTTGAACTCTCGCTGCTTCTCGGTCGGTTAGGGCAAGTGAGAAGGTTTAAAATATTCGGAGAGTAAAATTAATCATAATGTAGGACTCTGTGACCGTGGTGCGGAAAGATAAAACTTTCAAGTTGAAGAAAAAGACAACAGAGGAGAACGTCACAATGTTTTGAGACATTCATTTTTGTCTTTTCTTTCTACTTGAAAGGTTCTTAATTTTATCGCACCCCAATCTCAGGTGTCACATCATGATTAATTATCACCAGCTCGCTTGCACACTCACTTTTTTGTGTTTTTTTTTCATTAAGGAGAGCAGAGAGCACGCTTAATTATGTATGAGAGGATTTTTGCGGAAGCTACGGGGCTGACGTCATGCTCTCTTCTAGCACATTTAACCCCATTGGATGGTTTATCAAATATTCGCCGCTTTTTCTGAAAATAGGTCATGCACGCCTGAATACCCCTGGGCAATGCATACCTGTTAAGAAAATTACTGTATATGTCTAATATAGGGGAATGAAAGGGAATCATGAAAGATTCGTGTTAAAATACTTGTACTTTACTTTGAAAGTACATTGTATTTATAGTACTTTACTTCAAGAACTATGCACCCAGTGTACTTACTACTTTACTTGAAGTACATCACGTCTCATTTACTTTGTACTTTACTTCAAGTACTTTTTAGATGTACTTTACCCAGCACTGTTCCTACCAGACCTCCCCCTCCCTCACTCGCCCCTCTCTCATCTGACCCCATCCCCGTCCCATCTACACTCCCTGCCCCTTCCACTCTTCGTTTGCTCGCATGATTGCATGTTTGTGGCCTTTGGCCCTTTCGCTTTACTTCCCATCCTTCCATTCTCTATCCCTCATGGGGTAGTGTTTTCGTAGCCTTTGACATTTGATCTTGACCATGGGTCCTTGGCCGCTCCTCGCCCTGTCCCCTCCTCCTCTACTACTTTATCCTTCATTTTTCCCCTCATTCCTCTCTTCCCTCAATCTGCTCTTCCTCCTCTCTTTACTCTCCCTTCCGTCGTCTCTTTCTCCCATCTTCCCCCTCCTTGCTCCTGCCCGCCCCTCTCCGCTCCATCTTTCTCTCCCTTCACGCTTCCCCGGCCAACTCATCCCCAGTCCCCCCTTTCTTACTTTCCCCCTTCCCCCTCCTCCTTTCTCACTTTCGTGATCGTGTGTTTGTGGCATTCAACCTTCATTCTTGACCTCCTCCTCCCTCCCTCCATCTACCTCCTCGCTCCTTTCCCCTTTCGACCATGTCTCTCTCACCCACGTATGTCTATGAGATGACGGCCACCGCCGGTTATCTAATTTCCAGTATGTTGCAATGCGCAGCCACTTTTTATAAAATATGCATATTAAGGTTAAGTCACTCAATTTAACCGCAAAAAAGGTGAGTAATAATACTATAAAAAGCCTAGTTCAATATACTGCACAAAACGCTAGGACACTCATAATGTTATAGGCAAACACTTTGTTTAAAGCTTGTTTTTATCGAGTCCACTTCAAGCAAAGTCAAAAGCAGATATGTATAGTTGGTGACAGGAGAGTGCCTCTAGCGCGAGCTTTATAGGCTTAATAGCGCATGAGTGCTCGAGCAGCTAAGGAGCTGCAGAAGGCAAAGAGAGTATGCTGGAACAGGAGCTTCTACTGCACTATTAACGTGTCACCGGTTATAGCCAAATATTTATTAGTTTTTCTTGTTAGGATAATGGACTTCTGTTTGGCTACATGTGACCCCCATGTCCATAGCAGTGCTTTCGTCCGATACCACGAGTGAAAAAATACAATCTGTGTACCGTATCCTCATAATTATTCAACGACATGAACCAGTAGTGTCACCGATCGTTTCTACAATGATCTATGGGCCCGTGTTACATTTACAGGACTTTACTTTCCTAATAAAGCATTAAAGACCGATCTACAAAATATTTTTCAACAAGGGTGAAAATTTATTCGCCACCCTTCCTCCTTTTCCCCGCTCCCACTGCTGACTTGACGGCGGGGGACTTCTTTTGTTGCTGTGTCTTGGGGCCGGATAAACCAGGAGCTTATCCCGGGTCATCCAGCCTCCAAGATGCAACAACAAAAGGAGCCTCCTGTGGTCAAGTTAAGAGTGAGAGGGGAAGAAAGGGGAGGGGTGGCGTGGAGGATTTTTACTTTGGCTGAAAAAATGTTTTGCAGGTCGGCCTTTAAGGTTAGAAAATTACGTGCACATTGTATACCGCCGTGTCTCAGTAATATTAAAAAAAAGATATAGTCGTGAAGGCCGCAACGTAACTTTCGCCCCGTTCCAATAGGTCCCGCTTACTATTTCCACCAACTGCCAACTCAAATGGCAGTTTTCCAGCTGCCATTTTTCATGTAGCAGCTTCAAATAATACGGGATTTGATACTTGCTTCGAAAATTTCGACTAATTTCCGAAGTGCTGGTGAAGTCACGATCCCTGTGAGTTAGCCCCGTTGAGTGCGCTTCTCGGCACACATTGATTTGCTGCAGAGAAGCGACACCCACGGAGCAGGCAGTGCCGTCGCGCCGCGCGTGTCGCGCAATGTTTTGTGCTTCGAAAAGGACATTGCGTGTGACGGTGAGGCTTTGCCAGCACGGCAGCCAGAGTTCGGTGCAAGTTAACTTGCGCACAGGAATTTTCAAAACATGCGCAGCACCCGCATGGAAAACGAATGGGGCTCCGACGGGGCCGGCAAACATTCAAAACGTCCACAAGTTCGGCGACTTGACCATGCTGTGTAGTACACTGTAACCAGGCTGCCGCAGTGGAATGGCTCCTGGCTCTGTTTTTGACTTCGCACGTTTCGATGATGTTGACGATAATGCGCTCGCAGTTTAGTTTTCGAATACATTTGCTATGTGGGTAATACCGCGGTACCGCCGTACGCACTGATAAGACTCATTTCATTTTGTACTAAAGCTCGTCTCGGCGCACGTATGGTGCAATCCTTCTCCAAAATGTCCAATTGGCGTCATGTGTAGCAAAATTGCGTCCATAGCCCAATTTGGCGCAAATGACACAGCAGTTCCATCACTGCATTTCCTCTGAAACCTTGCATCGCATGTCTTTTTAATGCATTTCTGAAGATACGCTGCCGTAGAAGGAGTGTGCAGTCTGTGTGAGACGCACGGCTTGCACCATGGAGCACTGAAAAGAGCACTGGCGTTCAACCAAAGCTATACACAAACCTGCTTAATTGTACCCACGCCTTTGTTAGTACTGGGCGCAGTAATATCAAATATAGCTACTGAATTTATTGTTCACAAAATCATTTCTTGGAATGAGCACAACCACATTAACGTAATTTTAATAAATGTTTATCTGAAAGCATCAAACGTGTCAATTTATTTCAAGATAATTGTTAAGGCAAAATAATGTGACAGTAATTTCTTATTTGTGGCCTAACAAGTATCACGATTTTCTCTCCTGGAGAGTGGAGAGAGAAAAATGACACTGCAACACTAATCTCCAAGTGAATGAATACTGATGAATTTATATAGTGCTGCTTATATTGCGAGCCACACAGCACAATCTTTGAACCAGACAACCTTTCTTTCTCTCCAGTATTATGATGATGCAATTAGGCATCCAGGCACTGCAACATCACCTGGGATGTGCAAACGGTGGTTCGAATTTAATTACCCAGTTGCAATCCTTATAGCATTAACGGTGTGAAGAGAACCTGTTGTCGGCGCTCCACAATGAAGGCTGTGAGTTGATACAACACTATCGTTGTATCAAACTCATAGCTCTGCATCGCACTCTAATCCACTGGACAATAGTGCTATTATCTGACAAAGTCAAAGCAATATATGAAGTACAGATTTAGGAAAACAAACTACAGATAAAAAACACGATAAAGCCCTGTTAAAGCTTACGAGCTAAAAATTACAAAAGAGTGCGTCCAATAGTACGTGTCCTTGGCATGTGACGGGTCTCGCTCAAGCAAGCTGCAACGCTCTATCTCGAATCCACAACGAGCGATTGACTCTTTTGCCAAATACATGGATACGGAAATGACGGGAAAGCTGGCTTCTTTCACCGAATACTTGTCGGCTCCACAAACACCACATACGATCAGGTGACCTCCGTCGATGACTAGACTGCCAAGATTTTGAATGGCTTTTTGATACGTTCCTTCATCCGAGCTGGCGGTCTCCAAACAAAGGCTGGTCAGAACCACATCGAATGGTTCATTGTGCTCTTCCGGTAGCACCTGAGGATCCAGGATATCGCAGAAAATAACCTTCCTGATGGCCCTTCGTGTCCTTTCTTCGATCTCTTTCGCTCCGCTCTTCACGTCTCTGGAAGGTGTAAACAATTATAAACATAACAAAGTACTACATTTATGTATCTGTGTCAGGACAACCTCACCATCTTCCCGCATACTTTTTTTTCTCGACTAGGAATGGACAGTAGAATTATTGTTCATTACACGATATCTGAAGTGTAGAAATAATACATGTTCACGTAGGCTTAGGTCAGAACCATAACGGATAGACTTCCGGAAAAAAAGTTAGAAATGATAGATTCGATGGCAGAAACAGGCAACTATGTTCTATTTAGTGCTAAGAGGGCAGGGCTCTGACCATTCAATCATCTGCCTTCTATTGCTTCATCCCGTGCTCGTCTCTACACGTGAGGCCCTCACAGAGCGTGACAAATTTACAAGGAAGGACTAAAGGCATATTCACAAATACTAGAGAGTTTTAGTAGATCGTTCCGATACCTCCGATACCCCCGATAATGATGCTATATGTAAGCGCAATGGCGGAGGCAGAGTATCGGGTGTCGTTATCGGAGGCATCGAACGATCTACTAGAACTCTCATTATACTGCGTTTCACCTTATGTTGTACCGCAGCAAAGGCTAAAGCGCGAGCTCATTGCGTTGGCAGCTGCCTAACGCGCGAGAGCTTGTGCCGCCGAGATGTGCCTCTAGATGTGCCCTAGAGCAAGGAGCTCGCGCTGGTAGCCTTTCCTGCGGTACATCATAAGGTGAAATAGAGTATACAAGCATACCGCTGACCTCGCGTTAAGCGCGTGCTGACGGGAGCGTTTTCCAGCTTTTGTATCGCACCGTCAAATTTGTTGCTTATGGCAGACGATAAATAGCTGACGACACGTGAGCAGCGCTACATCAGCGCTTCGCAGCATGTGACAACCGGCCTTTACTGGGCTCTAGCACGTTGCTTCCACCGCCTCGTCAGCTTAGTTCGGTTTCTTATTCCCGAAGCCGGGCGGAACAGCGTCTACATACATTTATCGTAGTATCTTTCAGCATGAAGAGAGTCTGAAATACTTTCGAGCATAACATTACTTATAAAAATATGTTAAGTTGTTTACAGTAGGTGACGCACATGAATCTGGAGTTTTGATAGAAGGAGTCTTAATGACGGTGAGATGAAGACTGTTTTGAAGCTGCCACTTTTGCAAAGATGATTGCAGTTATAATACCTGCCAAAAGACTTGGGGCACCAGGACAGAACAGCACACGACAAAACAGCACGCGACAAAACAGCACGGTCAAAACAGCACGCGTCAAAACAGCACGGCGACAAAACAGCACGCGTCAAAATAGCAGGCGACAAAACAGCACATCGTCAAAAGGGCACAGCGACGGAAGAGCCCGTGCCAAAACAGCACGGCGTCAAAACAGCACGGCGTCAAAACAGCACAGCGACAAAACAGCACAGCGTCAAAGGGCACAGCGACGGAAGAGCACGTGCCAAAACAGCACGGCGTCAAAACAGCACAGCGACAAAACAGCACATCGTCAAAAGGGCACAGCGACGGAAGAGCACGTGCCAAAACAGCACGGCGTCAAAACAGCACGGCGACAAAACAGCACAGCGACAAAACAGCACGCGTCAAAATAGCAGGCGACAAAATAGCACATCGTCAAAAGGGCACAGCGACGAAAGAGCCCGTGCCAAAACAGCACGGCGTCAAAACAGCACGGCGTCAAAACAGCACGGCGACAAAACAGCACGCGTCAAAATAGCAGGCGACAAAACAGCACATCGTCAAAAGGGCACAGCGACGGAAGAGCACGTGCCAAAACGGCACGGCGTCAAAACAGCACAGCGTCAAAACAGCACAGCGACAAAACAGCACAGCGTCAAGAGGGCACAGCGACAGAAGAGCACGTGCCAAAACAGCACGGCGTCAAAACAGCACAGCGTCAAAACAGCACAGCGACAAAACAGCACAGCGTCAAAAGGGCACAGCGACAGAAGAGCACGTGCCAAAACAGCACGGCGTCAAAACTGCACAGCGTCAAAACAGCACAGCGACAAAACAGCACAGCGTCAAAAGGGCACAGCGACAGAAGAGCACGTGCCAAAACAGCACGGCGTCAAAACAGCACAGCGTCAAAACAGCACAGCGACAAAACAGCACATGCGTCAAAAGGGCACAGCGACAGAAGAGCACGCCAAAACAGCACGGCGTCAAAACAGCACAGCGTCAAACAGCACAGCGACAAAACAGCACAGCGTCAAAAGGGCACAGCGACGGAAGAGCACGTGCCAAAACAGCACGGCGTCAAAACAGCACAGCGTCAAAACAGCACAGCGACAAAACAGCACATCGTCAAAAGGGCACAGCGACAGAAGAGCACGTGCCAAAACAGCACGGCGTCAAAACAGCACAGCGTCAAAACAGCACAGCGACAAAACAGCACAGCGTCAAAAGGGCACAGCGACAGAAGAGCACGTGCCAAAACAGCACGGCGTCAAAACAGCACAGCGTCAAAACAGCACAGCGACAAAACAGCACAGCGTCAAAAGGGCACAGCGACAGAAGAGCACGTGCCAAAACAGCACGGCGTCAAAACAGCACAGCGTCAAAACAGCACAGCGACAAAACAGCACAGCGTCAAAAGGGCACAGCGACAGAAGAGCACGTGCCAAAACAGCACGGCGTCAAAACAGCACAGCGTCAAAACAGCACAGCGACAAAACAGCACAGCGTCAAAAGGGCACAGCGACAGAAGAGCACGTGCCAAAACAGCACGGCGTCAAAACAGCACAGCGACAAAACAGCACATCGTCAAAAGGGCACAGCGACGGAAGAGCACGTGCCAAAACAGCACGGCGTCAAAACAGCACAGCGACAAAACAGCACATCGTCAAAAGGGCACAGCGACAGAAGAGCACGTGCCAAAACAGCACGGCGTCAAAACGGCACAGCGTCAAAACAGCACAGCGACAAAACAGCACAGCGTCAAAAGGGCACAGCGACGGAAGAGCACGTGCCAAAACAGCACGGCGTCAAAACAGCACAGCGACAAAACAGCACATTGTCAAAGGGCACAGCGACGGAAGAGCACGTGTCAAAACAGCACGGCGTCAAAACAGCACAGCGACAAAACAGCACATCGTCAAAAGGGCACAGCGACAGAAGAGCACGTGCCAAAACAGCACGGCGTCAAAACAGCACAGCGTCAAAACAGCACAGCGACAAAACAGCACAGCGTCAAAAGGGCACAGCGACAGAAGAGCACGTGCCAAAACAGCACGGCGTCAAAACAGCACAGCGTCAAAACAGCACAGCGACAAAACAGCACAGCGTCAAAAGGGCACAGCGACAGAAGAGCACGTGCCAAAACAGCACGGCGTCAAAACAGCACAGCGTCAAAACAGCACAGCGACAAAACAGCACAGCGTCAAAAGGAACAGCAACAGAACAGCACGCGTCAAAACAGCACGGCGATCAAAACAGCACAGCGTCAAAACAGCACAGCGACAAAACAGCACAGCGTCAAAAGGGCACAGCGACAGAAGAGCACGTGCCAAAACAGCACGGCGTCAAAACTGCACAGCGTCAAAACAGCACAGCGACAAAACCGCACAGCGTCAAAAGGGCACAGCGACAGAAGAGAACGGCGTCAAAACAGCATCGCGACAAAACAGCACAGCGTCAAAACAGGACACCGACAATATAGTGTTTGGCGTTTTCAGGGTTTAGTATTTTGAAATTCGGTGTACTTTTTTCAGTTTTTATTGCAAACAGAAATTTCCGGTTTATTGCTGTGAATATTTGTAGACTCATAAACTTCTTTGTTCTTTTCGGTTTATTGACGAAAACCAGTATACTGCCAAAAGTGCAGTATTTAGAAGCGTTTGTTGAAAATGTGTAGTGAGTAAACCAGGTGTTGGTTTTCTTATTTGTTGCTGTCTGTTGCAGCCGACGCGACCTGTTCTGCAAGACGCGCTGGGGCCCTATCGTGATCTGACATTATCGTCGTGTGCTAGTGTTTGTTCACAGGACGAACATGAGCTTCACTAACACTTCGGTCGGAGAGGCAAATATCAAAATCTAGAAATTTGCAAGCATATATGTACTCAGTGCATTTTTTCCCCATTTTCACGACTGCGTGTGGTGGTTAATTCGTGCCGACCACAGAAACGACGATAAATCAATCGTATTTATGCCCTCCTCTAGTAGACGGAAGCTAGGGGTGTTAAAAAATATGCGGTATTTACAGACGCCCTTGATTTCTATTGTTCAGTTCACGCGTAAACTTTCTTCTTTGAATAAAGAATTCGGCACACAAATCCCTATCAGATGAAAAACCCAGATTTCGTCCTGAAGACCCCAGCGCCCCCGGAGCTTTTGTTGAAAGTTGAACCGACCTCGGAGACAAGCTGAAAACTGTGAAAGGAAGTGTTCATACAGTCAGTAATGAGTCACTACCCCCCTCCTCCTCCAAACGCCCTCGAAAATACTCACTTTTTTTAGTTAAAACCGAATTTGTAAAAATCAATTCAGCGGACTTCTTACCGCTTTTATTCGGTTTAAGCCGAAAACGCTGAACCCTAAATATATCGTATGGAGTTAAAAAATGCACGTCTCAAAGTAGGCACTGTAAAGGAATGGGGGTCTAGGCGATTCGTCGAGAGCCAACTCGTCGACGACCGATTTGTTGAATCCGTTCTCTTGGGAGCAAGTTCGGAGTGGGGAGTATACTCGATGCGCTCATGAAGGCTCTCTGCATGCGCAGTACCGAAGCCCCCGCTGGTGCGTATTCTGGCTATTTCTCGAACAGTTCTGCTAATCTTGACACGCAATTTGCTGGTGATGTCGTCTACAATAAATGAATCAATCGCATGGAAATGTGCGGTCGTTGTTAAAAAAAAGAGAAAGCGTGTGCGGCAACGGTATGCTGAGCCCATGCTGTACGTCAACAACATTGAGGCTATGGCATGATTCTGCTTTCCGGTTTTCACTCGATCGAGGCCTTCGAGGGATTAATCTGTGAATTTTCGAGGCCTTCGAGGGGATTAATCTGTGAATTATTTGCGGGGGGGGGGATCTCGGGTTGCGGATTTTGGTAAGCACTGAAATAGGTACTAAATTCCTACAACCTAGCGACTATAAAGGGAAAGGGTCAAGGAGGTTCGAAATTATTCGCGCATAGGTGAAGAGCGCGCTCGAAGTTGCTACATGCGTGATGTTTTGTCGCTGTGCTGTTTTGACGCCGTGCTGTTTTGGAACGTGGTCTTCTGTCGCTGTGCCGTTTTGACGCTGTGCTGTTTCGTCGGCGTGCTGTGCTGACGATGTGCTGTTTTGACGCGTGCTGTTTTGACGCTGTGCTGTTTTGTCGCCGTGCTGTTTTGGCACGGGCTCTTCGCCAGCATTTCTAAGACTGACCGCCAGGATCGCGACATCCGACAGCATGACACTCCGGCTTTTGTGACGTCACTTGTTGCCACTTCGGGACCACTTTCGATACATGGGCAGAATTCACGGCGAGAAGCTTGGGTATCGCCGCCTGGAGGAATTTTTTCACAACCCAGAGGGAGGATACTTCCTCTGCTGGTGCAAAACACGTGCAACGCCAAGCTTCTATACACTATTGAAAATGAAAACCTAACCGCGTGGGTAGCACGTCGCACTAGTGAGGAAAACAGAATCGCCCTATAGTGAGCTTCTTACCGCGAATGGAACGCTTTTGAACACGCCAGTCGGAAACTCTTATAGGCACCTTAGTCCCATGAAACATGTTCGTCAGTGCTTGACTCGGCGTCATCGCGTATTCTGACCTCCTCCTCTCCCTCAATTTCTCCCCGCACAGCATTTCATTTCCGTCCACTTTTGATAACGCTTCGGCTTGTCGTGAACCTCCAAGCGTCCAGGCGCTACCAGAGCACGCCGAAAGGTAAGGAGCGCTTGTTGAGGCCGGGAGTTCGAAAGAGACATTGCCAGTGACTGTCGTTGTTTTAAGCGTTGTAGTGAGAAAAAAAAAGTGTGTGTGTGTGTGGGTTGGGGGGGGGGGGGGAAGAGACCCACACATATTTTACTGGCAGCGTGCGCGAACTACAGGGGACGCTTCTCTAGTTATCCTCATCATCGTTTGTGACGTCACGGGTAGGACAGACTGGGACAGAACGCTCAGATCTTCGACCACTCGGCCCGTCTGTCGTCGCTTTGTGCGCTATTTGGGTAACGCGCGGCAAAGCCTGTTTCACGCGTTGTGTTTATTTGGTGAAGTGATATTTGCAGTAGGACATTTTACCAAACCTTGAAACCGTGGCACGCGTAGTCGTGCTAACAAACACTTTTGATGCTGAGGTGTCGAAGCGCTCGGATAATGGTGTCCTGTTCTCTACCCCAGTGAAAAAAAGAAAAGAAAGCTAGATGATGAAAATAGAATATCCAGCGCTTTACCCTGCTGCATCACCTACCAACACGAATAGGTTTTTTTATTATTATTGTGATTCGGGCAAAATAGAGCTGAGAAAGGAATGATTCATCAGATTTAAAATATGGAAAGCGAAATTCGAGAACCTCTCGCGTGTGTAGTAAGCACTTCAGTGAAAGCGACTCCGTGTGTCTTGTTCGGTCCAATGTGTTTTGTGAGTGCTGGTCTCTTATTAGTTCCAAGTTGATTTCTTTTTGAATTTTGTAAACCAGTACACAAACATTTTCTCAAGATAACTGGCAGGAAGAAGTGGTGGCTGGCTTCCGGAGTCGTTTCAAGTAAATCCCTCTCTATTCACCCGGTCGACGCGAAACGTGCGAGACGTCCTCGAAGTCTTAGTTCTAGTACGTCGGCGACACTTCAGCGTCCCGGAAAATGAGGTGTACACCTGCTATGAATTATTACCGTTTCTATGCTTCATTTTGCGGACTCGAATGCGCATAGTGCGTGATGTGCTTCTCAGCGAGCGATTTTGAATTTGTAAACAATTGTTAGTAAAAAATGGATAGAACCAATTAATCAATCGCCTGAGTTTGCCGGGCCATGACCGATAATTTAAGAATTTATGAACATTTCTGATTTTCGTTCAAGCAGAAGTCGCAATGTGACAAACTTCTTTGCCACGTATTCGATACGGGAGGAGCTAAGCGTCAATTGCTGACGAGCATTTGCTCGGCAGAAACTCTCGTGTCCCACTGGGATAGAAACGTCGGTATCCGCAAGTTCAATGTAGCTAAAACTAGTGTGCGGCGCTATGCAGCAGAACTGTGCGCGTGTACACAGCTAAGAAGACAGCACGTCATTTAGTCTGGTGAATTGAAAACCTTTTTCTACAGCAGCCTCCACAGAATCGAAGAAACAAGAAACAGGCTGTGAATAGCCCTGACGCACGCTGCGCAAGCTGTAATGTGAAACTTCAAGGCTTGTTTTTGGACATTTTAAAGTTTCTTTTGCACTATAAAAAGCAACTTTGAGGCGCTGTTATTCATTAGAAAGATCATTCACAAAAACGTCATCACGAGTTTCTTTAATAAATAAACAGTCTTTAATCGGCATCAATGGGAACTAACACAGCCACTCCGTGCTTTCACATAGCGCGTTGTCTGCTCGCATCCTACGGGCTGCGTCACAGGAAGGCGCCTGCGAGGTGGCGCCACCAAAACATCTCGTCGCCAATAGGGAAAATACATCTTACTTCCCGGTAATACAATGGCCTTGGCGCGGAAAGGTTTGGCTCTGTTTGCATGGCTGGATGGCCATCAACCTTGGATTTTTCCGCATTGAATTGGGAGTGGTGGGAGTCGCCACGTATTCCCATGGAAGTCGCGGTTATCAGGCATTGGCGGCGGTGGGCGAGGGACGCGCCGCAGGCCGTTCGGTCGATGACAGTGTGTGCTCAATACGTGTCGCAGCTTGTTCTCTAAACATTTTTCAAGGAAAAATATGTTGTTGTTTTTCGTCCGAACCACCAGGGGAGAAATTGGCGCAGTATAGACCTTTCCAGCGGCAGTCTCGAACGAAGCGATTTACAGAGCGCGTCTTTGGTTTTGAGAGTGTACGTCAGTGTTGCCCGACTGCACTTGACTGTGGCGGTGCGGCCCAGCGCAGGAGCGTTGGGCCACAGCCCTAGGCGCTAGGAGCGTTTTTTGAAAAGGTGTATACACCTTTCCAAAAAACGCTCCTAGGCCGCCGCCATGTTGCTGATGCTGATGCGGCTGGTGCGACTCTCGCGCTCTCTCCCAGCTAGGAATTTTCTGCCACTCTCTTGAACTGTGAAGACCCGCTCAGCGCGGTTCTCTACCTACATTTTTGCGGTTTTGTATTCGACGTTTTCTCGCCCCTCTTGAAAGTTTTCACTTATTTTTTTAATGCGTGCTGCGTACCCTTTCTGCGTTATCTTTTATTGTGAGAAATACGGCTGGTAAGTGGCTGCCGTTCAAGTTTTTCTGCACGACATTCACGGGAAACAAATGAGGTAAAGGACGTCGAACGGCCCTCGACGCGATTTTGCGAACATTGTTCTCCCCCTCCCAGAGATAATCCGCGTAGAATCCTCAGTCATCTCCAAAAATAGTTGTCCTAGTTGGGGTGGGAAACAGGTCAGTCGCGTTCTTCCTTTACCTTGTTGCTGTTGTGAAAAAGAAAGCTCTCCCCAAAACGTGCCCCAAAACGAAGTCATCTTGGATTCCGCCCGATCGTCAAGATGTGACTGTCGTCGACTGTGACTGTGTTCGAATGTCAACACTTGCTAAATTGTATGTCCGTGTACTGTCCATCAGTAAACACGTTATTTGTGAGCATGAAAAATGCATGCCTTTCGGCTATCTTCTGCTGCAAATTATTTACGACAGCTAAGCGCTTTTTCGTTTGACACGCGGCTAATCGGGCGCCACCGTCAAAACGTATCATAAAAAAACGGCAACTAACATTTCAGTCGCATTTGTTCTGTCGCGCGCGTACCCAATCAAAAATATTTTAAAGGTCTTTTTTTGCTTTTTTGTTTTTTTACGTATGATACAATGCTTTCTTAGTGTCCTCGGGAAAGTACATGGATCATGAAACACAAAATACAGCGGGAAAAGACGAGAATTTAGCCGCCAGCAGTGTTTGAAACTGCGCCTAGGCAGGCTGCGCCTATCGAAATTACAGTTCACTCGGTTAGGCTTAGCAGGGACGCCGGTGAGAGTCTAGCCTCAAACCCATGGTGACTGGGCTGGAAAACGGTTTGCTTCCCCTGGGGTCGAGTGTTTCTTGGAAAGGTGCATATTCACTCCACGACGATCGGACGGAATCCGGCTTGTCTTTGGGCACGCTTTTGAAGAGCTGCTTCTTTTACACAGCACCAAAGCAAATGAACGAACGTGTCTATTCCGTCCCCATACCCCGGACCCTATGAGCTCTTTTTCGCGAAGATCGGGAACATAGCGCAGCCAAGGCTTTTCGGAGATGATCTTAAAGATCTCAACGGAAATAATCCTCGAAGACCGTCGAACGGCCCGCGTCGCGGGATGCTTGACGTCCGCTCTCTTCGTTCTTGTCCTGCTAGGGCCGAGCAGGCTACGAGCTCTGGTATTCCTAGAGTGCCTTCATGTGCAAAGCGCACATGAAGGCTCTAGGTATTCCCTGGTTTTCACAGTGGAAGGTAACACAAAAAACGTGAGCATCCTAAAACGTCAAATAAAGTAAAAACTTTCAAGAAAAGCCGGCGAACTCCGAATGCACATTCAGGTGAAGAGTCGCGCTGACAGGGTTTCCACAGCTCAGGCGGGTGGCAGAAATTTCTGGCTAATAGGGGTCGTTCGAGTAGCAAAATGGCGGCGTCCAGAAAGCTCATTTTGAAAAGACAAGGGCGCCGCCATCTTGAAATGTCGTCACTTCCAGTATGGGCGAAAACATTGTTTTGCCGTCGTCACGCCAATGGAATGCATATAGGACATAAGCGTAACCGTCACATATTCTCGTTTTGTCTCCCCTTTATCTTTTACCATTTTCAAGTTGAAATGTTTTATTTTTTATTTTTTTTGGTCGCCCATACCAGATACCGCCTACCAGGTGGCTGGGGACGAGAGAAAGCGAAAAGGGTCTATAGACCCACGCGCGGCTCTGACGTCACGCAGCTGTGGTGGTGCTGTCGACGGCACTGCGTATGCGCAGACTCTTTATTCCTCCCGAATTCGGTTTCTGCGCACGCGCAGTGCCCACACTTGGTGTGTGCAAAAGCGAGTTTGTTTGTAAACAGCGTGTCGGTCTACAGGCGCGCCGTTTAATGCAAACGAGATGAGTAGGATGTGTTTCCTCCAGTAAATTGTATCTGGTGATTATACGGCGAGAAATTCAGGAGGAGGAGGAGACGAGAGCGCGCAGTGACTTCAGAACACCCGGGCTCTGGTTGGCAATTAGGGCGCGTACATGTTTCCGCCGCTCCGGATACATGTAGGCACCCTAGTTGGAATCATCAGTGGGCAGAACTACAGCTATAGCTGCCTTTGTCTCCTCTGGACTCGTCGAACGCGTTAAAACACAGAACGCAGGCGTTCGGCGTTTGGCTTTTGCATTATACCCACCAGATCTCGGCGTTCTGACGTTCCCCTGCGCTCTCGTATTTTTTGCTCTCTCTCAGTTCATCCGCGCATACGGACAGAAAGTAAGGGAGATCGAGGAGATTAGAGCGCGATGTGACGTCGCAGCACCAAGCTCCGGTTGAAACAAATAATTGGGTAGACGAAAAGCTAGCTATTTTGGCCTATATACCAATGTTTCTAGAGTTTACGCCATTGTCTTTATACTGACTGTGGGAACGCGTTCGACAGCGAGTAGAGATAAAGACAGCCAGCAGTATTCACCACTCATGACTAGCTATAGCGTTGTTTTAAAGTTAGTATCGTGTCTAAGTAGTCGCGAACTAAAAGGAAAAATCAGCGACTAAGGATCGACTAGCCCTGCGGTATTCACGACCGCGACGCGAGCGAATGACTATCTAGTCAAAACTAACAAGCGGAAGTGACATAAAAAGATAGGTCACGCTTAGGCGTACTTAAACGCCGCTGCGTAATAGGGCATTTTATCGTATGAAAACTAATAATTAAATGTTTATCAGGAAAAAAAAGTTACAATGAGAGACCAATTGTCCGTGAGAGAGTTTTACAAAGAAAAAGTTAAACAGACGCAAGGGAGAAACATGGCAGCCGCATTGCCAGCGACATAAATTATATGGAAGCACCCGTAAATGCGTTTTTTCTCGTCGTCTGAGGGAGGAAGAGGAAGTGCACTGGAAGAGACGGACGTCCTCACCGCTCTGTATATCTCTTACTTTGAAATATCGCAAAATTCGCCCTAAACTTGCGACAAAGGCCTCAACGCCCCGGCGAACTTCGTCGGTAAGCGTGCAACCTCTCCGTTCTCGACTTTCGAGGGAATTTCGAGTCTCACGGAGCAAAGAGTCGCCGCCGTTCGCTAGGCCTAACCCACTCTATGGCCTAGCAAGGGGTGCGGCGTCCCAGTCTGCCAAAGTCTCACCCACTATGGCTTCAGCTGGGCCCCGCTCCCAGTCTCTTGACGTCTTTTCAACTCCCGGACCCACGGACGGTGACCCTATGAACTCGGCCATGTCAGGACATGGAACAAGGGAGGCATCACTCCACCTGACAAGTGATACCATCACCCCATGCAACCGAACCAGGGCTTTGCATTGCGCACAGTCTACGTCTTCCCACGTAGGGAACGCCCCAGAAGACGCGTCCCTACCCGAGAGCAACCGAATGGACACAGACCGAACCTTGAGTGACGAAGAAACAGCAGTCAACGACGAAGAAGGCTGGACTCTCTACACCAGACGAAAACCGCAGAGGAAGATAGAACCCTCGCAGCTCCGCACCGAACGGATAAGTCGGCCCCATTACATCCTCTCGATTAGGCCACTGAATAAGACGCATGTACATAATATACCAAAGCAGGCCATTACGACGGCCCTAGAACTTACGGCGCGGAACTGGCAAATAGCAAATCTAGCTCTCTATCGTTACGATCCCGTTGCAAACTGCGTAAAGGTGACAGTACGAGACGAGCAACACGCTGATAAACTCTCGAAGCTAACGACGCTCACAGGCAAAACGCAAGGCAAGGAACGAACCTATGCGGTACAGATAGAACGAATGCCAGATCGACGACCTAAGTAAGGAAGCAAGGGTGTCATCAAGGTTAGACCAGATCAGTCGCTGGACTACATTATGAATCACCTCCGATGTGAGACCGCTACCATTCTTGACGCCAAAAGACTCGGGAAAACCGATATGCTACTCATCACATTCGACACTGAAAAGCCTGCCTATAAGATTGTCTTCGATTACGAACTAGTAAGGGTGTACGACTACCGCCCCAAGCACATAGTGTGCTTTAACTGTCACGGGCTGAACCACATCGCCAAGCACTGTCCCGAGGACTCGGTTTGCCGAGACTGTGGTCGTCCCCAACATCCCCCGGATCCTGACTGCATAGAGGACCTTTTCTGCGTCGCCTGCCAAAAGCCCGGCCACATCTCGCTGAACTTGGCCTGTCCAAGCAGACTTATTCAGGCGCCCCCAGAAGCTACGACACGTAACGAGAACTCTAAGGCCGTTACATGGGCAACAGTAGCTAAGTCCAAAACTACTTCGGATCAGCCAAAACCGGAAGTAAATGAATATCAAAGACAAATCGATGAACTGCGCCGCGAAAACCAACAGCTACGTATCAAACTGGAGCAGCTGGCGACGCAGTTGTCAACCCAGTCTTCTGTGAGTGGGAAAATTGTGACGGAACTCACTTCGAGTACAACGCAGAGAAAACCTCGAAGCAGAACTCGCACACCGCGAGCACGTAGCAGCACTCCAAAGAGACGGCCCATGCCCAAGGTGCCCATGCCAACGAACGATATGTCCATCGCTCAAATTCTAGGCATCCTCCGGCAAGAGAGACACACAGAATCACGAAAACTTGAAAACAGTTTCAGAGAGGAACTCACGACCTTAACCGCTACCTTCAATGAACAACTAGAGGCAGTAATGAGAGAACTCCGACAAATCACACAGAGGGACGACGTGAAACGACGAAAGCTACCCACTGAGGGGAAATGAGCAAGTCGCTTACCTGCCTTCAATGGAACTGCAGAAGTTACATCCGAACCGGAACAACACTCAGGGGACGTGTAGCCCACCTACAACCGATTGCAATTTTTCTACAAGAAACCCGAGGCCCATGCCATATTCAAGGATACAATACGATCCAACACAATACGATTTTACACTTAGATCCTGTCACACAACAACTGAGAGCTGAGGGTCAAGCGGCCCTACTGACTAGACGGGACTGTACTTCGATTGAACTCCCACTTCCCAATATCAGCAACGACTACCGCGAAGTGATCGCCGCCAAAATCCAACCCCCTGGGCAGCAACCATTTGTTGCTGTTTGCGTCTACTACAGGCCAAACACAGGGAGAGCACGACAGGATGACTTTCAGTGGGTACGAGACATCCAGCAACGGGCGGGTTCCCACCCCATCATAATTGGGGGTGATTTTAACGCCCAACACCCCGCATGGGGCTACCGCAGAGCAGACCCCAGAGGCAATGCCCTTCACGACGCCATGGAAATGTCCGCACTCGATTTGGTTAATGCAGCTGACACGCCCACAAGAGTGGGGCTGCACTCCCGACAGCGCGACAGCACACCGGACCTTACCTTTGCGACACCAAGATTTGTCCGTAAATGGGACACAATGTCCATCACCTGGGGCAGCGATCACTATCCGATCCTCATTACCCTTAACCGCAAAAAAATGCGAACGCGAAGCACGCGCGCGCGTATTGACTGGAACATTTACCGCCAGCTTACGCAGCAACAGCCTTTCGACTCCTTCGAGCAACTCGCCAGCATCATATACAACGCTAAGCCCGCGGCGTCCGAGATGATTGAATGCGACGAGACAACAACGTGCATGGACGCACATCTTGCAAACCTCTGGAAAAGAGTACATGAGCTCACGCACCGGTACCGCTATGGCGGTAAGCGCCACCGCGATCTCATGCAGCTTAAAAAACAGTATAAAACCATACAAGCCCACCAGCAGCTACTTGAGACGGAGACATGGCACTCCACTTGCGCGAAGCTCGGAGAAATTCCTGGGCTTCAGCGCCTATGGGGCATTCTCCGCAGCATGCTTGGGAAGAAGAAAGGACAGCCCCCCTGAAAGGCCTTCTCCTGCAAGGCAACCCAGTGGAGGTGGAAACGAAGGTGATACGGACCTTCTTCCCGCACGCTCGCGACAGCCCAGCACCCGATCTTCCGGAGCGAACAATCACAAACCTTGACCCAGGGCTTGACGCTCCCTTCACCTTGGGGGAGCTTACCGCGGCACTATTGAAAAGTAAGGCCCGCTCAGCCCCGGGACACGACAAAGTCAATTGGCAAGATCTTCGAAATCTACCTCTTTCAGCACAACAAAAGCTACTTGACATCATCAATGACACCTGGGAACAGGGCTCTGTGCCTGATACACTCAAGCTTTCACTCATATATCCGATACCTAAAGGCAACAAGGACCCCACCAAGCCGGAGAACCTACGCCCCATATCACTGACGCCAACGATATGCAAGCTTATCGAACGAATGATACTCGCCCGGATGCAACACTACCTCGAATACGTCCAACCGGGCCTTCACCCGGCGCAGGCAGGCTTTCGTCCCAACATGGGTACGCACGACTGCCTCTGGCTCCTGCGGCGAGTGATCAACAGGAAATCTCGGAAACTCATGCCTGACTATGTCCTGGCCATTGACATGCGAAAGGCCTTTGACAACGTTCGGCAGGAAGTCATCCTTCATGAACTGGCTCAGAGATATCCCAGCCAACGAGCCTACAACTGGATTCGTTCCTTTCTTCACAGTAGACCCATACGCCTTCACGGAACCGCACCGGGGTGGACGCCATGCACATTCTATCTTGACAGAGGCGTGCCCCAGGGCTCCATACTCGGGCCAATGCTTTTCAATCTCGCCATGGCAAGGGTAGCGGATGCCCTAGAACGGGACACCACGGCACGATTTACCATTTATGCAGATGACATTACAATATGGACTGAAGCTAGCGACCACCTAGATGAACAACAAATGCAAACTGAACTACAAGCAGCAGTCCTAAGTCTAGAGACAACCCTAGATGCACTGGGGCTGCAACTATCGCCCGAGAAGACCGAACTCATCAGCATAGACGGAAAGCGCGTCACCAACCCGAGGAAGCAAATCACCCTGGTGCTCGGCTCGGCACCAATCACCTCAACGAACGGACATATTCGCATCCTCGGTGCCCAGATCGCTAGCTGTAATAGCACACACAAGTGGATTCAAACGTTACGTAAGAACTGGACACCCCTCCTTCACGCCATCCGCCGCATGTCCAACAAGTATGGCGGGGCGCGACAAAGCTCAGCCGCAACCCTTGCGCGTGCGGTTGCAGTAGGCAGAGTTCTCTATGGGGCGCCGGTATACGAACTCTCTCCGAGAGACTTACGTGACATAGAACAATTACACAGAGCCACCCTGCGTACAGTAACGGGGCTGCCCAAGCACACTAGGATGACCGTCCTCCAGCAGTTGGCACCAATACCTCCGATCCAGACCATCATCACCGAGGCCCGTAT
The DNA here is from genome assembly GCA_037355805.1 of Ixodes ricinus. Lineage (NCBI taxonomy): Eukaryota > Metazoa > Arthropoda > Arachnida > Ixodida > Ixodidae > Ixodes > Ixodes ricinus. Next base: position 136,384 of record JAZHYW010007369.1, read on the forward strand.
CCGAATGCAGTCCCGCTTGGACAACTCCTATCAAGGAAAGCTAACAACCCTATGGGACCAAAGGCGACGGTGCGATACAATGCCGGACGTCAGTGGGATCAATTCACCCTGGGAAACTCCCCCGCATGGAAGCTTCACCAACCGCCCTATGCTCAGATTGGCCGCAGAGGCGAGGCGTAGCCGAAGCTGCCGGCACGCCAGCAGTGCAGACAACGTTGTCAACGTCTATACGGACGCAACGGCAAGAAACGACAGAGTCAGCATAGCCTGGATCTGCGACACCGACCCTCGCATACAAGGACAGCACTCATGTGCTCTCCCACAGGGCACCGTACTCCATGCGGAACTCCTCGCCCTTTGGGGAGCACTGGAGGACGTACAGCACACAGCCTTCACTGACAGAGACGCGACCCTCCGACACCAATATCGCCTCTTAACAGACTCCTTCGCAGCGGTGCAGGAACTATCCTCCTCCACCACGGAAGACGCCACAGCGAATCGAATTAGAAAAAGACTGCAGATGCTTCAAGAATTTGGAATTAAGGTAAATATACTCTGGACCCCAGGACATACAGCGCATGACGGGGGTAATGCTGCGGCGCATGCAGCAGCCGTACAGGCACGCGGGACGGACCACACTTACGCCACCCCGCACCCCGACAATGCAACACTCCAGACACCCTATCACCTGGACCCGAACGAAGTGCCCATGAACAGGCATATAGCCTACATGCACTTTATTCGTACCTCCATCAAGACAGCTAGCAAGCAGCGTATCATGGAGGCTACACCACAGACGCCTGTCATCAAAGGACTTTCAAGGCAGCAAGAAGTTTTCATAAACAAAGTCATCGCGAACGCGGCCTACACACCGCACATCGTCAGTAAGTGGCAGCCGCCACCTGTATCAGCCGCACCACCAAGATGTAGCCACTGTCTCCAACAGTGTCGCGCAGATCTGTGGCATCTCATAAAGTACTGTCCTGCCTTCGCACGGGGCCGAGACCGCATCGACGACCTACAAGTGACCTCTCTTGCAGCCCTTATTGCTATTATACAAACAGATGATGACGCCCAAAAGGCGGTCGCAGATCATGGAAAAATCAGTGGCTTATACCGAGCGGTGTAGCGCGAGTAGACTGCCCTAGTACACTAGCCCGACATGTTAAGATGACCAAACCCCTCCGCTACCCCTTCCCCCCCCCTTTTTTTCCCCCACTGCGGCCTCGAGCCATCCTTGTCATTAAAGGACTTCAATCAATCAATATATCAATCTCGTCGTCCAGCGCCCTGCTGAGATCTCTTTAGCGATATCTCTGACCGTTGAAGATGACTATTTACACATTTGCTCCTCCAATTCTTTCTAGGTGCGCCCCCCAGCGTTCCAAGACAGTAAGTGCTTCGTTAGCGCTGGCGGTCAGCGGTTATACGAGTCGGCCATTGCGCTGAGCCGCTAGTCACCTGCTAAACACCGGCTAAACTAGAGTCACTAAATAAGCTACGCTTTCAGAGTACCGCATTCCTTTTCTTTGGCACTTTGCCGACAATGCAGTCGCTCTATTCAACAATATTCTGGTTCGCTGCGGCATCATTGGACAGCGGCAGTCACGTGAGTCGCTATCATCATCATCATCGCGTTTTTTCAACGCCACCATCTTGGGTCCAGCGATCCGCTGCCTGCTGCTGTTTTAATGTTTACTGCGCGCGCACGCCGAAGTCCGTCGCCAGCACGCACTTTTTCCTTCTTATGTCGAGATACGAACAACACTACCTTGATTCGCTGCCACAGCTGCGGCTGCGGCAGCTGGCGCAGGCGACGGCTACAGCTCGGCTTGGCTCAGCTACAGGCGCTCCTCCATCTGCTCGTGGACCCAAGATGGCGGCGCCTGACGTGCCTCAGACGGGTAGTTTGGGAGTTTCGGTACTCTGAAAGCGTAGCTTTATTTAGTGACTCTAGGCTAAACTAGCCCTACCCCATGACTAAGATTTGTTAGTCGAATTTTTAGTCACGGGCGTGACTAGGCCCTAAACACGACCGGTGAATACCAAGCGCTCACTTAGCGGCGGCTATCGCTCGCCACGTGATCATTTTAGTCGATGACGTCGCTAGTCCGTAGTTAAATAGGTGCTTACCGGGCCTGGTGAATACGGGTGAGCAAGTTTCACGTCTACCCTCTAATAATTCCAACCACAGCTTGCTGCTCTGACACCCAGCGCATTTTCATTTCCTTCACTTCCGCAGCTGATATGTTGTATAGGCCTCCTGCATTGCTCAGGAGGCGCTGCGAAAAGGGACTTGTTAGAACTTATTTCGGGGTGGTAAAATCTTGAGCGTTTCAAACAGTCACAGAGTAGAAGCGTACCTGCTCTGGTGCGGAACGCGAGATACGCCCCCTGCGTTGCCCTGAGGGCGCTGCGAAAAGGGACTCGTTAGAACTTGTTTTGTGTAGCACAAACTTTAGCGTCTCAAACTGTCACACTGAAGAAGCGTGCCTGCTTTGGCCCGTTACGTGATCACGACGACAATACAAAGAAACAACAAGAATTCTAACGCCGTCGATGCGCAGGTCAAAGCTAAGACGCCAAGAGCGCGAGCCAAGAGATGCCGTTTAACGCGATCCAAAGTAAAAAAGGAAAACGAAAAGAAAGCGTCGGGACGCTGATATTCTCAAGTCACCAACCAGAGATAAAAGACGCTTACCCTAGCGTTCGTGGCATGAATCTGACACTTTCGATTGTCTTACGGCGTTGAATCTAGCCGATTTCGGACGTCCAAAGATGTTTTTCCGTTCTTCAACACTACACAGAAAAAAAAAGAAAAAAAAAGACCTTAACAAAAGTACCACAAGTAGTGCGAGGCCCAATCAAGTGAGCGTGCACTACCCAAAATGATGGCGCCACAGTTTGTTCATAGTTTCCGCACAGGAGGCCACCCGATTTTGTAAGAATGGGGACACCATCCCGATGTTTAGAAAATGAGAGCCAAGCCGGCCAAGCACGCCCGTCCTCGACGCCTCAGAAGGCGAGCAAAGCACGCGCCATACGCACGAGCGCTGACACCCCGTTTAAGGTGGTGTTGGCTGCAGAAATCGTACGCTGCCTAGAATACGTCTCTGACTGGTGCGCTTCGGAGTCAATCAATTATAAACCTGCATCAAATATGTCATTTCAAAACTATTTGGGAACTTCGAAGTAACATATAATTTATTTTATTTTGATTGACCCATACGAATAATATACCCCCTTCAGATAGCTTTAATTTATAGCTGCGCGCAGATATTTGTCTCATGGAGCTTGGTTAAGCGATTCTATCGCCACCCGAATTCAAGGCTTTTGTCTGGGATGCAAGCAAGCTCTACGCGTGTACTTCAAATAGAACATTATTTTCCCTTTATAGCGGCTTACTTGGCAATTTTTAAGTCCTACGCTGTTTATCCCGAGAATCCACATAAGTACGCAGGCTATTCACGGCGGCTCATTTACAACGCTCGAACCTACGCGCGCAAATGCCGCCCAACAATGACACACGTACTAACCTGCTGAACTTTTGTTATTCATTCCGGTTTGCTCAGTTTTATTTGTCTCTTATTCTCAAGCAATCCTTCGACGACAATTCCAATACATAAAATACTCTCCTGCCAGTCTCCTGGAATCGAGAGAGATAGATAGCACATACATGCCATGCTGAAGTACATTTTTGCGACATTTGCTCTTCTTGAGCCCACCAATGGCTTTCCGTTGGAGTGCAGAGATAACATTCTCGAGCAGAACAGTGAGGGTAAAGCCCCACAGCGGCTTATTGAACCGGTTGTCCCGAGATTACGACAAAAGAGGTCAGCTGCGATATAATGCCCGTTCACACTCTTGCGACCTCTTAAAACTGGGTTCCTTATAACCTCTTACAACGCGAGGACACACAGGCGCCATCTCATTGGGTAGCAGTGTAAACTCTCTCGCGCATTATCCTTTCTTTCTTGGCTCGAAAACTTTTGTCGACGTTATAAACGAGCTTTTCTTATGGGTATTACGCACATTTGACCTCGGAAATACCGCAAAACCTTCGCTCTTATGAAATGCAGTTCCAGGGTCACCGCATAGATGGCGCCAGCGTGCCAGTGTGTTCTCTCGTCCTAAGAAATTTTAAGAGGTTTTAACAAGTCTCGTCTTTCTCGGTCGTACTCGGTTGCAAGAGCGTGAACGGGCCTATACACATTATGCAGTTACTCCCTGTCCTGTGAGGTACGTACATTTTATTAAAAAGATATCACAACAACTACCTTAAAGGTTAACTTCGTTTAATAAAAAGTTTAGGCTTTCATGTGTAGAACAAGAAAGGTCAACCAATATTTATATATTCTGTGATTCCCAAATTTATGGGCAATATATATAACAATTTCAAAAAGTGCATGAATAGTTGGCTTTTGAAAAAAAGTCTGCATTAAACGTAAAAAATATATTTAAAATTTTTCACAAGCTTTAAGCAAATCTTTACAAAATTTACAAACACAAACATCGGATAGGCTATAATCATAACTACGCACTGATGTTGTTCTACGTCGAAGTTCTTAACGGTTCTCTTGATACAACCTCAACACGATGCAAATTGTTCTAAACAACAGTCATGTAATTTAGTAAAAAAGCAACTAGTAATTATGTTGTTTTTGTATTGTTTTTTTAATAAGATCTGTTTGTACGAACTGCTACGTAAAAGAATATGAGCAGTTTTTAGAAAAGTCAACAACTTCCAAACAAAGATAAATTTTGCGAAGAAATCGATATAAGATTTCAGCACAGAGCTGTTTTTCCTTTTTTCTCGTAGTTTCGTTCTAGTTTTTCTAAACGGCACAGAAACCACCCTTTCTGTTACGCAATTTTAGAGCAAATGCGCTCAAAAAGCGAACACGTAACCATATTTTTCTGGCATGCATTCAACTCGACCATGGTGAATGGCAATCAGTACTCTATTTAGACCACATATCTGTTAATAAAATGAGAATCTATCTGCTAGAATAGTCAATGAATTAAAAGAAAATTAACTATGAAACTAGCGCACAGATGTAAATAAGCATACAGGGATAAATTACCTAAGAGTTTCTGTTCTTCGTTGATGGTTGATCCCACACGCACAATCCAGTCGCCAATAGCGAGTGCCGTTGTTGAGCGTTGTTTTTGTACTTCCACTGGAGTTCTGATATATAGCCGTATCGCAACATTTCGCCCTTCTATGTGTGTGCGCAGATACTAAGAGGCAGTGCAACAAGTTTTGCGATTGTCGGCACACATGGTGACCTGGAAGGTTGGTGTGAGCGGTGTGAAGAGGGAAAGGGGAGGGAGGTTGGTAGGCGCAGTGCTTGCCTGGCCATAAGGAAGTCAGACTGACTTAGTAACGAAAACGTGAGATTCAAGATAGAGATGTTTTTTTTTCACCTCGGAGAGATGACGCCACTAAAACTGAATATAATACAATTTTGTCGATAATATGAGGCCATGGACGCATTTACTAGTGATCAAAAAAACTGCGCCGACTTGACATAACAAGATAAACAATTTAATCAAACGTTTCGTCTCCCATGCGGGAAACATCATCAGTAAAACCTTCGAGCAGGAATGCTTGAAGGTTTCACTGATGATGTTTCCCGCATGGGAGACGAAACGTTTGATTAAATTGTTTATCTTGTTATGTCAAGTCGGCGCAGTTTTTTTTATCATTATGATTCCCGGCTTTTGGAATATTTTTGCAAGCATTTACTAGTGTTGAAACGGCAAAATCTATAAAAGATAGCCTTAGAATAGGGCCATAATGGCACTTATTGCCAACTTATTACAATTCATCCAGGTTGACGTCACGCAATAGTTCCCATGGTCGACACTCGCGGCTGCGAATCGCGAAATATTCCCGTTCTTCGCTTTGCTAATACACAACGGAATCCCAATATTTCAACATAATGAGTTGGTTTTTCCATTCCTCTTGGTCAGATAAAGAACATAAAGATGAAAAAAACTGAAAATTATTTCGAAGTTACAATTGTTCCATCGCCCCTTTAAAGAGATCTTTGCTTCCAAGGAAACCGGTATATTACAGACTTTTCAGATAATTTCGCGGTTCACATTCCACAAAGAAACACTGAGCTGGTCGGAACAGGTCTTTTCGCGATTACTGCTCGTCTCTTGTGGCTTCTGTGATTACATCTTGTCGGTGGTTTGCGCGATAGGACAGTTGCCCTGGTGACTCTGTCGTAACTGTAGTTTAAGCTTGTTCCCAGGTTGCTCTGCACGGAACCTACGCAGCTGCGCGAACCAGACATTCCGCTTTTATAAACGTTCATCAGCACAGTGGAAGGGCAGTAGGCAGTCCTTTCATCGTTTCCTCATAGAAAGTCAAGCCTTTTGAGGCTCGCTTGCGCCAACGCATCGCCACAGGTAAAAAACGTGGATGATAAAAGCGGGCAAACCATTTTGAGCCTTGTATGCTTTCTTGCTGATTCCCCAGCATTGTGCGTTGAGCTGGCACATGGCACGGCAGGACCTGTATTAGACCGCCATATTTGCCCGACAGTGGCGTCCCCTATAGATCGATGGGGTCGCGCATACTCTATCTCGCAGATCTCTGTATTAAAGACAAAGGCCTAACATCAGCAGAACGCTTTTGTTTGCATGAGAACTCCTGTACTTCAGAGAAACTTCCTTAAGCCACGCGCTCGTCTTATGAATGTCTTTTTCTACACTGCAGATGTTTGTAAGGTGAAAAATTAGAAGAAGAAAAAACATTGCCGGCTCCAATATTTTTAAAATCAACAAGAAAAATTAAAGGGAGATTCATTGGTGGATTCTTAGGGAATTCGTTAGCATCACTCTTGGAGACGCTACACAGGTCTCCTTTTGGGAAACGCTAATGCTGACCCCTGCACCTTTCTGTTTTGGATTTCTGTTTGGCTTCCTCTATTTTTTTCTGCCTTTGTTTGACCTCGTTTTGTGGTAAGTGTTAGCGTTTTACAAATGAGGACGTGTGTGGCGCTTCCCAAGGGTCATACTAACGCATTCTGTAAGAATCCAGGAATGGATGTTTCTGTAATTCTTTCCATGCCTTTCTTGTACTCTACCTGTCAGAGTTCGTCGACACCCGTGGATACGGTCATTCATATCACTCGTGGAGAGAACGGCATCCATCGTTTTCGCAAGTTTACTCGGATATCCGCCATCTTGGAAAGCCTGTCGCTCTGGACAGCAGCCCTTTCTACGTATCTACGATCCTATTGGCGATAGACAATACTGAACAGCACGATTTTCGCGTTCGGATCTACTGAAGCAAGCGCAAGTTTCAGTAAAGCCGGCGCAAACGCAAGCAGAGAATCTCGGCGGAGGGACGTTTACGGCGGTCTGCCAAACCCACGGTAACGGCAACTGTTCCGATACACTTGATGGCCCGCTACGGTGAAGAAGATCGTGTCTTTCGAGAAAAATACAGAACACGGCACTATGCATGGCTCTGCGAGTTCAGTGATGTGCGACATCCGCGCTGACAATACTTGTGAGCGGTGCGATCTGCCCCGCTAGTGACAAGTGCAAATTATCTACGTGTGTTCAAGAGTCGACTGGGAAATGCGAAAAATTTCATCGTCCCTCGAACTACACTAAGAAGTGCAAGCGCCACGAGAGGGTTCTTTCCTTCGGCATTATCGTCGAAGCGGGCCGCATCAGGTGCGACATATCCAGTTATCGCCCCGTGCCCTCACTTGACTCCTTTATCGGACCCTTGAACGGATTGTCGTCAAACACCTACTCAAACAACTCGATCGTCTCAAGCTGCTTCTGACCTCACAGCATGAGTTTCGGCGCTCCCACTCCTACGACACAGTCCTGGCCTCTATCTGCCATCACGTTAGCGACAACATGCACAGTCGTTATCCCCTCAGATGTTGTCCAGCTGGACCAGAGCGATGCTTTCAATACAATCAACCATAAGTGCCTCGTCAGGAAGCTCGGTGACTGTGGGGAAGGGGTGATGTTCTGCATTTGGTTAATCTTCCTTTTCACACGGCGCAGTTATCGGGTGGCCTACAAGGGCTCCGTGTCCAATGCCTTCCCTGTCTTATCGGGCTTGCCTCAAGAGTCGCTTCTCGGCCACACTTTTTAAATGCATATCGGTTGGTGACATTCCCCAGTCCATTCAGGTCCTCACCACGCCATACGCAGCTGACACCACCCTATTTGCGACTCCAACTTTCTATAGGCGGCGCCAAGCGTTTTCCAATATGGCGGGTATAGTGAGGGTCGGAGATGAGTTCTGGTGCACAAGTTGATGAGCCCGTCTGATGTGCTGGCTTCACTGTGTGACACAAATTATTCCCGCTCATGCAAGGAAACTATGGTGTTATGCACGCAAGTCACCTCTTTATCAAAAAAAAAGGGTGTTTAGCGTAATATTTACGTTGGGAGGCAAGTTCTAATTCAGGAACGAAACCGAAACTAATTTTTATTTTCGATTTAATTTCTTGGTATAGGAATAAATTTCAGTTTCCCTCCTAACTCAAGTTGTGCCTCAGAGCATAATTCTTGAGTTTAAGAAATTCCTCGCGGAAATGTTATTTTGTGACATACCTGTCCAATCCAGGAACCTAAAAAATTGTTGGGAGTGTCACACGTCTACATCCACGCGCGGGGACGTAGCCAAGTCGGGAGGAGAGAGGGCTCCATCCACTACGACGTCACCGGCGCACACGTCACTTCCTGCGTGGACGGAGGCAGTTTCCCTCCTGTCTTTTCTTCTTTTTTTTTTTTTTTTTGCTCAAGGAGTTTGGCGTTTTGTGTAATAGCACGGTTGCGCTTCTGACATGCCTCGAGTTTGGTTGCCGGGGATTCGATGGTGAAATACTTCTCCTAGTATTTCCCATCGAATAACCGGGTGGCTGTCGAAGTGCGGGAGTTTAGTGGCATTAGGATTGAGGCTTCCTGCTCGATTTTGATGCTGTCATTTTGCACGTAGGCACAAACAACACCAGCGTTTGCGCCAGCGCGTACTTTGACAAGTACCGTCGGCTGGCCGCTCAGATCTTGAAACGCAATCCGACGATGCAGATCGCCTTTTCTTCCGTCCTTCCGAGGGGGAGAACATGCAGGTCCTGCAGGAGTTCTGCCGCAAGAAGGGCTTCGTGTTCATCGGTGATCTCGTGGACAAGTAGCATCTGTGCATCGGCTGCTGTTTTATTTGTCATGAAATAAACTGTTTCTGGAATATTTTACCCAGTTTCCTCCATTGAATTCTCTCAGTATGTTTGTTATTACTGGGCCTAATGCATGTTTTCCTTCTCTCACAATCTTTGTGAGATTGCGAGCGTGCGCGCAAGTCAAGGAACGTACGGAGCGGTGGGCTCGCACTTGTCCCCTTCGATGCACATAAGCTCGCACTAAAACGCCTCGAACCAAGGCACCCTACTCGAACCAAGCCAACCAGGCACACGACGAAGCCTCACCGCCTCGCCTCGGCAGCGATGCACACATGGGCGAAGGCCCCGGAGGCCGCACCCGCACCCGCACCAAGCCTACCAAGTCCGTACCACATGGCTGCACGCCCACACGCACGGATGGCACGCACGCCCACACGTGTGTGCATGGGTGTGTGACTCCTGGACAACATAACTATAAAGATATCTATCGATACTCTTTTTATGACGCATGATTTTTGCTATTAGTGTTAGTAAACAATAAAAAATTGATAATCTGTCAAAAAATTTGGAAAATTTGTAAGGTCACGTGACATATTAACTTTAAAAACAACAATCAAATTTAACCTCTCTATTTTTATATACTATATTTACTCATGAAAGAGTATAATACGTAAATAAAAACAAATTATGTCCTAATATTATTAGTCACGTGACCTTTTGCGTGGATGGAGCCTTATCTCCTCCCGACTTGGCTACGTCCCCGCGCGTGGATGCAGCCTCGGCCAAAAATCTTTCGAAGAGTTTAGTGTCCCTTTAAAACAGGGTCTTCCATACACCTTAGAGGCAACAGAATATTGTTTTTGCTGAAAAATCAGCGCTATTTGTGTGTTTTTGCTGCCTTTTCTCACCCAAATAATTCTCATGTAAAGTAATTGAGATGTGTACACTTTAAAGGGTTTTTGGGCATTCAGATTATTCATTGCCTTAGCATTATTCCCAGCACAAGAATAATAGAATTAAACCAAATTTTACAAAATATTGCCACGGGTGATGAGTTCAGAATATGTTCTCAAAATTCATAAATTAAGAAACGCTGTTCTCACTACTAAAACACCAAAACAGGATCTGAGAAAAACAAAAGAAGTCTCTGTGTGTTTTTTTTTAGGCACCGCGTGACGCAAATGACTTTATATTACGCCCACGCTGTTCTCACTACCAAAACACCAAAACAGAATCTGAGAAAAAACAAAAGATGTCTCTGCGTGTGTGTTTTTTAAGGCATCAGCGTGACGCAAATGACTTTATATTACATCCAGTCTCAAGTGGTCTAAAAAATGATAAACCTGCACCAGCTCACCTGCGCCCTAACTGTTATTTTCAGTGTTTAATGTCTATCTTGATAACGATGTTAAAGTTTTTCATATGCTAAAAAAAGATTGAGACTTTTTCGTCTAGTTTGGTTAAATGGCGTTTTTTGTGATTGCGGCTTTGGTTGTGGATTGTAGATTTATTGGGGGCCTACATTACGGCAATTGCAATTATTAATATTACAATTAAAGTATTTTAATAAGTAGTTTTTCAAACTCTAATATAATTTGTTGCTTATGATCTAATTTCAAACGCGCGAACAACTATAATTATTCAAATTTGGCAAATTATCATCACTATTGCCAATTGCAGCATTCGTACTTAACAGGTTATAAAATAAAAATAGTCTAAAATCAATTAAAGCGCTCTAGCTAGTCAGAGAAATCCCCGTAAAATGACCTCAATTGTGACTAAAGCATATGGTGATATATCAAAGTCGCTACTTTTGACAATCAGCAAAACTTCCAAATTCGCCGCCAATCCTTCCGAAACAAATGCCCCCCCCCCCACCCCCTAAAAACAAGAAAAATCGGATTCTCTTGTTTTTTTAGTTACACGACTGCACAGAACATTTAATTTATTTAATATTTACGTGCCGCCGTTATGCCAATTTCAGCCTTTCCAGCTCGGAGGAATGGACGTCGGCTCATCGCAGTACGTTTCGTTGGCGTTATTGGAAAACCGGTCAAACGATAGTGAGTTTTAGTACTGCGTACACGAGCGAACGCGAGCACTGTGTGTTTGCGTTAGCGTGGCGTATTCCACACTGCGCATGCGCGGAGCGCATAATTGCGGTTTTGAATTGGCGCACGGCAACAACGCGCCTGTGCAGCGTGGAGCACGCAACACTAACGCAAACACACTGCACTTGCGTTTGGTTCTGTGCGCAATACAAAAACTCTCTAGTAAGGTAGAATCACATGCCGTCTGCAGCATTATATTGCAACAGTGAAGGGTGTTGTTTTCATTTACAAATGACTGTTTGCGAGCCATGATCGCGAGGAGTTCCGCCGTGCCCGCTGAGCAGGAGAGCTGGAGGACCCTCACTGGAGCGCTTCTCATTTTCGCCGCGAGAGGGCGATCAACGAACTGGAGACTCGAATAGCCATTTGCATTCGCTCACTATCCGAACATGCAACTCTGCAGGCACATCTATGAGACAGTGTAGCACGGTAGTCATCCACGATTTTCCTTACTACCAACCACAACAAGTTCGCTGTGATGCATTTTAGTTTGGCCAAGCAAATCCAGCCTTCGAACTACAGGCTTGGTGGATTCCTTCTGCCTCCTATGCAGGCATTGCAGTATCTCTAACACCAAATCTTTACCACGGTCATTACGTCGCAAGAATCGTAGCCAGGGCTCGCAGCATGCTATGTTTTCTGTCCCGGTTTTCGCGGCGCTTTGGACGGGATAGTCTGAAGACACTGTACACTGATTTGGTCCTTCCGCGCCTCGAATACTGCTGCTGCATCTGGAGCATTAATCAGCAACACCACACCCGGATGCTGGTACGACGCGATCCACCCTCAGGCGATGCGCATCTGTATGCGGTCTCTCGGTTGGAATCGATTGCGCCATCGTCGCACGGCGGAAAGAATCCGCCCCTAGTATTTGCCTATGTTCCCTTACGGCCTGATCATACCTAGCCTCGGTTTCACGGATCTCGAGCCGCACAGGACTCCCATTACCCCTTCACGCTCGTACTCGTCGAACACTAGGCCATCAGCTGTGGGCACTCACTTCTCTCTCCCTGGGCGCACGGGCCACCTTGCCTCAGATCACTAACGACCTTGGCGGGTTCATCAGAAGTCTTTCGCATGCTTTTCTACACCTATGGTCATATCGTTTCTTTCATCTGTAAATTTATTCCATTTTGATTTCTACTGAAAACTTTATCCTCCTTCATTTAATTGCATTTCCTTGTGTGTTCAGGAGATTGGATATAGTAGGCACCACTGCGTATACGGTTATAAACTTATCTGCTAGCCGTGCACGCCTTCTGCGTTTACCCCTTTCCTTTTGCGCAAATAAAAATTTGACTGATTGCTTCATCGATTGACTGATAGATCGTTTGATTGATTGATTGATCGATTGATTGATTGATCGATTGATTGATTGATTGATCGATGACGATTGATTGATTGATTGATTGATTGATTGATTGATTGATTGATTGACTTGATTGATTGATTGATTGATTGATCTGATTGATTGATTGATTGATTGATTGATTGATTGATTGATTGATTGATTGATTGATTGATGATTATGATGTCGAAGTTTTGACAGCGGGAGCTATGCCCGAGTTTGAGGTTCAACTTGAAAGCCACCAACTTCTGCATTTCTGCACGATTCTCAACCTGCTTAGAACCAATGCACCACACGACCTTCACTAGCAAGAAAATTCATGCCGTTGCAGCGAAAACTGCTGACCAAAACCTCGTGAAGACCGAAATGCCGACGTAGGAAAAACAGCTAATGCAGCTGATGTCTGACGGCACATGGTGCAAGAAGGGCCAGACAAGTCACAGCATTACAGTGTGGGAATGGTTAATTGACTCTGAATTTTTTCTGAGCACCCTACATATGTTTTTACCATATTTCATGTAATTGCGGACGATATATGTAGAGTATACATCTCTTGAAATTTCAAATGCATTTTTTTTCGTTTTGCAACTTTGGATTTTCTTCAATGTCGGTGCAATCAGTTTATTGGTACCTAGAATTTTCCAGTCATAATGAAATTTTATGTATTATCTTGAGAGTACGTAGACTGCCGATATCTGTTTGAAATTGCAATGTCTTAATTATCCTATTTCAAGTTTTAACTAAACTTTAAAGGGCTTCTAAAAAACCTTGATGTTGTTTTTATTTTTATTTATTAAATTAACAATATTTACATGTCTTTTGGCTAGATACTGGCACTCTGCACTTCACAGGAAGAATGAATAAACCATTACACCAAGCTTGTTATTAAAAACAAAATTAGAGTACCTAGATGTTCCGCACAAAAGAATCCTTCCTATGTTGTTGTAACTGCCTCTGAACAGAAAACTGCAGAGGCTTCATTAAAACGAACAGCTGTTTTAAAAATATCAGACAAAGAGTTCATAAGCAGCAGTTTTCTGTTCAGAGGCAGATACAACTACATAGGAAGGATTCCTTTGTGCGGACATCTGGTCACTCTAATTAGTTTTACAACGATCATGGTGTAATAGTTCATTTATTCTTTCTGTGAAGTGTAGAGTGCAAGTGTCTAGCCAAAAGATGTGTAAAAATTGTTAATTTAATAAAAATAAATAAAACATCCACATAAAGCGTTTATAATTTATTTAACTCCATAATTATGCTCTGAGGCACAATTCGAGTTAGGAGGGAAACAGAAATTAACTCCTCTACCGAGTAATTAAATCCAAAATAAAAGTTAATTTCGGTTTCGTTCCTGAATTAGAACGTGCCTCCCGTCGCAAATATTACGCTAAACACCGTTTTTGTTTTCAGGATGAAGAGGTGACCTGCGCGCATAACATCATAGCCTCCTCGAATCAGCGGGAATAATTTGTGTTGCTCAGTGAAGCCAGCACATCAGGCAGGCTCATCAACTTGTGTACCAGAACTCATCTCCGACCCTCACTATACCCGCCATACTGCTGGAAAACGCTTGGCGCAGCCTATAGAAAGTTGGAGTCGCAAATAGGGTGGGGTCAGCTGCGTATAGCGTGGTTGAGGACCTGAATCAACTGGGGAGTGTCACCAACTAATATCCATTGAAAAAGTGGGGCCGAGAAGCGACTCTTGAGGCAAGCACGATAAGACAGGGAAGGCATTGGACACGGAGCCCTTGTAGGCCACCCGATAACTGCGCCCTGTGAGAAAGAAGATTAATGTAGTGCAGAACATCACCCCTTCCCCACCGTCACCGAGCTTCCTGACGACGCACTCATGGTTCTTTGTATCGAAAGCATCCCTATGGTCCAGCTGGACAACATCTGATTGGATAACGACAGTGCATGTTGTCGCTAACTTGATGGCAGATAGAGGCCAGAACTGTGTCGAAGGAGTGGGAGTGCGGAAACTCAAGCTGTGGAGTCAAAAGCAGCTTGAGATGATTGAGTTATTAAAGTAGGTGCTTGACTACAATCCGTTCAAGGTTCCGATAAAGGAGTCAAGTGAGGGCACGGGGCGATAACTGGATATGTCGCACCTGATGCGGCCCGCTTCGACGAAAATGTCGAAAGAAAGAACCCTGTCGTGGCGCTTGCACTTCTTAGTGTAGTTTGAGGGACGATGAAATTTTCTCGCATTTCCCAGTCGACTCTCGAACGCGTATACGTAGGTAATTTGCACTCGTCACTAGTGGGGCAGATCGCACCGCTCACAAGTATTGTCAGCGCGCCGACGTCGAACATCACTGAACTCGCCGAGCCATGCACAGTGCCGTCACCGTGTTCTGTATTTTTCTCGAAAGACGCAATTTCCTTTACCGTAGCGGGCCATCAAGTGCATCGGAACAGTTGCCGTTACCGGTGGCTTAGAAGACCGCCGTAAACGTTCCTCCGCCGAGATTCTCTGCTTGCGTTTGCGCCGGCTTTACTGAAACTTGCGCTTGCTAGATCCGAACGCGAAAATCGTGCTCTTCAGTATTGTCTACCGCCAATAGGACCGTAGATACGTAGAAAGTGCTGCTGTCAAGAGCGACAGGTTTTCCAAGATGGCGGATATTCGCTTAAACTTGCGATTTTTCGAGCACCACAAATCAGTAAGACACGTTTTGTTTTTTTTTCTTCCTAACTTCGGGTGCGTATTTTTTTCTTACTCATAGAAATTGGATGTCCGAGAATATTAAAGCAAGGACAAACAAAAAATGAACTTTTTACAAAATAAACTTGACTTTCCCATCCGCATCTCCATTTGATAAGCATAATAAGGTAGAAAGCTTTGCGGCTTTCTATCTACGTGCGTTTGGCACATCACACCCTCTTTGAGTGAGTGCCAACAAGGGCGCCAACTACACCTAGAAATGGCAGTATTCCCAAACCATAGAAGGTTTGGGAAACTGGAGCTGGCTCACGCGAAATCTGTTGCGCGCACACAGAGATCGCGGAAGCAGAGTGAAGTCTGCGGAAGTGTCCAGACCGGCGTGGTCAGGACTGAACTTCGTCTTCAGAGGTCAGAGTGCAATTAAAGGCTTCTCGACATACAGACCCATATTGAAACCCTAAAAGCGCAAGGTCACGGCGCATTCGCTGCGCTCAATTGACGACGAACGCCGTGCATGCACATTGAACTTGTGACTCTGCTTGATTAGCTTGATCAGCTCTTCGACTGCGCTCTGACTTATAGTAGCGACTGCACGTTGGGCGCCTCCTAATATTATTTATTTATTTACAAAAGGAACCTGCAGCGCCGAATATTTATGGAAAATATTAAACCTATTAGTATTATTGAAGAGAAAAATTTGCAGTTGTAGTTTTACCTGTAGATCAAACCGTCATATGTACTACAATTACGTCTTATGAAGAACGCACCGGTCGCTAACTCTTAAAGTCATAATCCATTGACTTTATACTTCGTTTCAACCAACGTTACTAGCACAGCTCGGTTGGGAAACTGCCAAGCCTGCTCTGAAAAAGTGGCGCCGATCCTTACTCCAGTACCGAGCTAATGGCGATCGCAACACAGCCATTTCTCCCGCAGCGGCCAATCCGTGAACTGCACGGCTGCACTTACTGGTTCCGTCGAGTCACGGAAGGCCCGGTGACGCCATCTCGCAGGGCCATCTTGCGGTAGCCATATAAAGCAAGTTTCACGTTTCAACTCGTCACTAAAGGGTGGCGCTGTTATCGTATTTACCTCGGTCTCGGTGGACGCCGGTGGCCCAGGTTTCAAGGGCAAGTTTCCCAACTGAGTGTTTTCGTAACGTTGATTTCAGCTTAAGTTCGAGCGCAGCCGACGCTTCGAGCTAATGGGACCAACCAAGCAGCGTTAAAAGAGCAAGTCACTAGGCCTATTCTGATTATAACTGGTTCAGCAATGATATGGAACGTAAACAAACATAACGAACCCCATGATGGAGCGCTTTTGACGCTCTGATTGGTTACTCAGCTCATAGCGCCGGTAGCGTCTGTACTTAAGATTTCTTCAAAATTCACCTTCTGCCGCTGCCATCTTTGTCTCTGGGCTGTGTAAGGCGTTCTGAGCGTGCGCAGTAGCTCTCCTCCGTGGGCTATGAGACACCGCGCATGTGTCCAGAGCCCAGGTACACGTCATCCTTCGCCTGGGTTATAGGCGCTGGAAAGGTCTAAACCGAGCTCGAGCCTGAGACATCCAGGCATGCGTCGCCGTGTCTAGAGACGCCACGCCCTCCCTTTGTACCATTCCTTTGTTTTAATGCATAAGCATTAGAACGTTCGCTTTGTCGAAAACCCGGCGGTGTCTTTCGTTTTTCAGCGCTGGGAGAGAGCGAGAAGGGGGTAGAGGGTGACGCGTGGACGCTCCCATAGGTCCGAAGCGCTAACGTCAGCACGTGTCAACCTCCCCTCTTTCCCCGGCGCTGACAAACTGGGTTTTCGCAAAACGAGACCTTTGGTGTTCGTCAAAGTCACGCACACAGCTGGAGCGGAGCCAGAGAAAGGAAATGCAGCGCGCCACACCTCCTAAATAACAAAGCCGTAGTGCTGAAAGAGAAAGCGTGATCAGAGAAGGACAACGCTGGGGATCTAAACTCGTCAAACACAAAGTTGGGGCCGAAGTTCACGGGGCGCGCCGATTGGACATATCCCGACGATGACTTCGCGCTTTTTTCTCCGGCGTCCAATCCGCGCGCTCCGCGAACTTTCGGCTCCAACTTTGTGTTTGACGAGTTTAGTGCCCTTGAGACAGATTAGAAACGAATGCTGCGTCAGCGCTTGGCTTCAAGTCAAGTTTGAGCCGAACGTTGACGCAATAGTCGCGCCCAATCTGTGACTGCAGCGATGGCCTTTTGTGATGACGCCATCTCATTCAGCACCATGTTTTTGTTTTTTTTTTATCTAGGAAGTGTTGCGCTTTGGCGCGGTGCAATACGGGCATGCTCAGTTGCCGCTCTGCTGTCGCCAGTTATTCTTCGCTCTGGGTTTCCGTAGCAGCGGTGCGTCGGCTGTGATGTGTGTGTGTGTAGTTAAAACGATAAATGCGGTTCTCTCCACGAGTGATATGGATGACCGTATTCAAGGGTGTAGACGAACTCGGACAGGCAGAGTAAAAAAAAAAGGCATGGAAAGAATTACAGAAAGATCCATTCCTGGATTCTTACAGAATGCATGACCCTTGGGAAGCGCCACACACGTCCTCATTTGTAAAACGCTGACACTTACCACGAAACGAGGTCACACAAAGGAGAAAAGAATAGAAGCTAAAGAGAAATCCAAAAGAGAAAGGTGCAGGGGTCAGCATTAGCGTTTCCCAAAGGGAGACCTGTGTAGCGTCTCTTAAGGGTGATGCTAACCAATTCCCTAAGAATCCACCAATGCATCTTCCTGTAATTTTTCTTTTTGATTTTAAAAAGGTTGCAGCCGGCAAGGTTTTTTCTTTTTTATTCTTCATCCCACAAACATCTTTAGTGTAGAAAAAGACATTCGCACGACCAGCGCGTGGCTTAACAAAGTTCCTCTTAAGTACACGAGTTCTCGTACAAACAGAAGCGCTCTACTGATGCTAGGCCTTTGTTTTTACTACATACACCTGCGAGATGGAGTATTCGCAACCCCATCGATCTATAGGGCACGCCACTATCGGTAAAACATGGCGGTCTAATACAGGTCGTGCCGTGCCATGTGCCAGCTGAACGCACAAAGCTATCAGCAACAAAGCATCGAACTCAAAATGGTTTGTACTGCTTTTATCCTGACGTTTAAAACCTGCGGCGATGCGTTGGCGTAAGCGAGCTTCCAGAGGCTTGACTTTCTATGAGGAAGCGATGAAAGGGCTGCCTACTGTACTTCCCCGGTGCGGATGAACGTTGATAAACGCGGAATGTCTGCTTCACGCGGCTGCGCAGGTAGTGTACAGAGCAACTTGGGAACAAGCTGAAACTACATTACAACAGAGTCACTTGGTCAACTGTTCTATCGCGCAAACCACCGAAAAGATGTAATCCCCTAACCCACAAGAGACGAGCAGTAATCGCGAAAAGACCTGTTCCGGCCAGCTCAGTGTTTCTTTGTGAAACATGAACCGGGAAAACATCTGTAAAGTCTATAATATACAGGTATCCTTGGAAGCAATAATCCCTTTAAAGGAGCGATGCTACCATTGTAACTTCAAGATAATTTAGAGTTTTTGATCTTTACATCGTTTATCTTCCCAAGACGGATGGAGAAACCAACTAATTGTTTTGAAAAATTGGGATTCCGTTGTGTAATTAGCAAAGCAATGAACGGGAATGTTTCGCGATTTGCAGCCGCGAGTGTCGACCATGAGAACAAGCTGAAAAGTAAATGGAAAAGATAGGAAAAGAATGGTGATACGTAGAATACTTTTTTGGACGGCAAGTTTCGACGCAATCATTTATGAACAGACTCATACCGCGACTTCCGACGGGAACGCCATTAAATGTCGGTGTGGTCACAAGCACAAGCTTTGGACCAGACAACTTTTTATTTTCTTTAGTAGTATAATAATGCAGTTAGGCAAATAGACACTGCAGCATTACCTAAGGTGTGCGAAAAGTTGTTCGAATTTAATAACTCAGTGCCATACTTATAGCTTTAACAATGTGAAGAGAACCTGTTGTCGTGGCTTTGTGGCTTTCCAACGCACAATGAAGGCTATGAGCGATACAGGGCTATTGCAATCAAACCACTACTCGCACGCCTCTAATCCCTGAACATGTGCACCTGCAAATCAACAATATGCGAAGTGCAAATTTAATCAACAAGCTTCAGAAACATAAAAAAGATGAACTATGTTAGAAAAGCCACGCAAAAATATTCGCTTGGATTTTTTTTTATTTTTTACTTTACATAAGCCTACTGGAATTAGTGGGACCCAAGTATACTTGCACACCACGCAACTAACCAAGAAACTTCTTTGTTGCGCTGTTATTTCAAGGACAAAGGCGAGCGTTTTCTTTCAATATCTCCTTCGCAAACCTCGATGACGTAAAACAATGGTTGTTGGTATGCTCATACAGCCTTGAAGTTAGTCTGCCTTCAACGAGTGACTTGTCTCTCAGCTGTAGATGCAGTGCCGTACAGCCGCTAGCCTGGGGTCTTTAACGTTCACCATGCAGTAGTGATACACGACCGCACGCCGATACGATGCTCATCCAGGTCGCAGCGGGCAGGGGTGGGGATTGAACCCAGGATCCTGGGTTCTGCAGCGCGAGCTTTCGCTCCACATGCTGGGGTTGTAGTACACCCCATTGACGATATTTGAATGCGGCTCATAGATTGAACCTGAACATAGTGTGAGCACTCGATTTGGGCTCGTGATAATCAATAGCTCGACAGGCTTTCGGGCAGTGGGCCATTTCCAATCGCTGCAATGACGACAGCAGCCGAACCATAAAAACGCCTGGAACTCAGCGTGTGCCATGTGCTTTGCCAACCTCGCGTGGCTATGATCAACATTGGCGGCCTATTCGCAACTCCAACGCCCTATAGGTGGCGGGGCGGTAGTTCCAGGATGGCGGAAGAGACGGGGATAGATTCTCCAGGATTTTCCGTGCGCCTGCTCGCTGAGGCTGGTCAGCGCACTAAAAATGATTAGTTTGTCTACTAATGCGAGGCGGTTAGGGCAGGATCATATTACAGGTGACGGAGTTGTTGATGCGCGTTAGGAAAACGAGCATGCAGGTATTTAAAATTTGTAGAAACCTCAACTTGCGAAGCTTTGTGGTGGGCGAGCGACCGGCCACGTCCCTGTTTGTGGCAGTATAGTTTTGAGGGAGGTGAAGATATCGTGGTTGTACTTTGCTTGGCCATTAGGGCTCTAAGAAGTGAGCCTCGCACAGTGACCGTCCAGCTTCGGAAGTGCAGCGTTCACGGTATTGATGTCTTCGTGTCACAGGCTCGCAACTAGCGGCTCACCATCTTGGTTTTAGTGTATTGCAACACGGGATCAAGCTGCTCTCTGGTTATTGATAGGAAGCTTGTTGCCGCAGGCTACCGTGCGGTGTAGCATTAAGGCCGGTTCAGACACTTGCGTTTGAGTGCGTTTGACTGCGTTGCGTCGAGAACCGAAAGCGAGTCACCGGCACATCTGTGCTTCGTATGAAGCGTGGAATCCAATTCAAGGAATCATCCTGGCATGCGATATAAGCAGCAGGGATGTCCTGGTTTCTTGAAGCCGCAACGCAGTCAAACGCACTCAAACGCAACTGTCTGAACCAGGCTTAAAGCCTGCGTTTGACTGCGTTGCGCCTAAAGTTGCGTTTGACTGCGTTTGACTGCGTTGCGGCAGCGAGAAACCAGGACATCCCTGCTGCTTATATCGCATGCCAAGATGATTCCTTGAATTGGAGCCCACGCTTCATACGAAGTACAGATGTGCCGGTGACCCGTTTTCGGTTCTCGACGCAACGCAGTCAAACGCACTCAAACGCAAGTGTCTGAACCGGCCTTTACAATCGGAAGCTCGCGCTGCGCCTTTAAAGCACAATTTTCACCACGCGCCAGGAGCGTTGCCGTGCTCACGGTAGCCAACGGTAGCCTGCGGTAACGCTAAGCCAAAACTGCCTATTAACATAGTCGGCGTGTTTAGTGGCTTTATTTATTTCTCTATCAAAAATAAATATGTTAATATACCGTAAATTTTTGCACCGTTTTATTTGCAACTTTGCGGCCCCTCTCGCCAAAACCGGCCGTTCTAAGCTCTCGTCACGAACGGTTGGCTAACACAAACGCGCTTAAAATGCTTCGAGCATTTCTTTATTTACTTTGTAATTACGTGAAAAGCAAGTACGGGTATTCTGTCTTTTGAAAGTGCTTGGTATAAATGGTCATGTTCCTTGTAACGGCCTTAAGACGCGAACCCATTTCCGATGTGTATTGCTCGACATACCGTTGCCCGACGAGTTTACTCCTACTTAGGGCAAGAAATAGACTTTTCGTAGACCATACGCTGGAGCTCTTCATTCTTAGCGGGAGCGTTTGCCGTCACGTTGAGCACAGATTTAGCTGGCGGCCATGCACAAGACCAGAAATCCGCAACGTATGCGATATAGGAAAAGTCCCTAATGAAATTA
This sequence comes from Ixodes ricinus, assembly GCA_037355805.1. Classification (NCBI taxonomy): domain Eukaryota; kingdom Metazoa; phylum Arthropoda; class Arachnida; order Ixodida; family Ixodidae; genus Ixodes; species Ixodes ricinus. Next base: position 158,146 of record JAZHYW010007369.1, read on the forward strand.
GACATCACGCGGTCCTTCGTGCAACGCTGTTGCAAGGCGCAGCACAAGAATTCCTATTTTAACGCGCTCACTATTTTCGTTAAAGCGGCTTCACACATCAAGGCCGACAGTTCTTGCCACCGTTTTCGCGCCGCCGCCGCCGCCGCTGCCGTCCCCGCTCCTCTGGTTCTCCGTTCGTCCGCGAGAGGGCGAGCGGCGGGCTGGAGTTACGAATAATCGGCTCCAGATCACATGGCCGCTTGTACTGGCTGCGAGTTGAGAAGGTGAACTCTGCTCGTTTTAGAGCTCAGCTCTTAGGCGCCCGTTTCCGGGTTGAGCGGCGTCGCCCTCGGCGTCGGCGTAACCGCGCGTTGCATTACGGGACATTTCCCCGATAAAGTTAGCGGGGAAAGTTTTCCGCTAAAATTAGCGGGGAAAATTTTCCGCTAAATTTAGCAGGGAAATGTTTCTGCTAAATTTGACGGAAACTTTTCTCACTAAATTTAAAGTCCAACCTACAGAATCGTCTTCTACCAGGGAAAAAACCGGTTCCCAGTTTCCTTCTCTCCATTCCCACTTGCCTACTTTTCCCCTCCTCTCCACACAGGAGCGGATCTCTGAACTACTCCCGGTAGAGAGGAGGAGGGTCTCCCTCTTTCTCAAATGGAACCGAGGAATTGAGGGAGTTTCCTTCTCTCTGCTTGTTGGTCGGCCTTTAACGGAACACTTTGCCCGCTAACTTTAACGAGTTAAGTTTCCCCGCTAAATCTAGCGAGGAAATCGACGTCACGTGACCTCAACACTAATTGAGTGTCCCCGCTAAATTTAGCAGAATAAATGACACCGACTTCGTGTGACGTCACCCATGAACCAATTCAGCGGGCCGAGGAGAGGAGGATGAAAGGAGAAGGAGGAGGAAGGCAGGAGGAGGGGGAAGGGGAGGAGGAGAGGAGCAGAGGAGAGGAGGAGGAGGACGAGAGGAAAAGGAGAAGGGGAAGCTACGGAGGAAGAGGAGGGTCATACCCTCCCTTCGTAGCCTCCCCTCCTCCTTCTCAAGAGCTGCGCTCTAATTTCACATTACAGAGATTTGTAAACGTCTTTAATTTTTGTTTAATTTTTTTCTCAGACTTCTATTGAGTGTGGGGAAAAACGAACGCATGTTTTATTGATAATTAACGTCAGGGATTCTTTCTAAGTGGTATTTCCGCAAAGTACAAAGATCGTTGCATCGCCCCTTTAAAACTTCTGAGCTAAAATTACAAACGCCTGCGTCCAATAATACTTGTCCTTAGCTTGTGACGCGCCTTGCTCAGTGAAGCTGCAACGCTTTATCTCGAATCCACAGCGAGCGATCGCCTCTTTCGCTAGATCCACGGACACGGGAAGGACGGGAAAGCTGACCCTTTCACCAAATACTTCTCAGATCCGCAAATACCACACACGATCAAAAACCCTCCATGTGTGACTAGATTAGCAAGGTTTTGAACAGCTTTCCTATACGTTCCCTCATCCAGGCAGGCGCTCTCCAGACAGAGGCAGGTGAGGACCACGTCGAATGATTCGTTGTGCTTTTCAGGTAGCACAAGAGGATCCAGGACATTGCAGAATACAACCTTCCTGATGGCCCTTCGTGTCCTTTCTTCAATCTCCCTCGCTCCGCTCTTTACGTCTCTGGAAAGTGTAAACACTTATAAACATAACAGAGTTCTCCATATATATTTCTGTATCAGGATGACGTCACCGTCGTCTCGCATACTTGTTTTCCCGACTAGAATTGGACAGCGGAGTTCTTGTTTATTGTACAATATCTGAAGTGTGGACAGCCTATGATTATCGTAGCATCTTTGACAAAAAAAGAGTCTGAAATCCTTTCCAGTATATATAAGAATATAAACTGTGGAGTGATCGACCTATCTAACGTATGTTGAATGGTTTATAGCAGGAAACGCCAACAAATTTCGAGTTTTGGATACAAGGATGTATTAATAAAGGGGAGGCGAAGATTGTTTTGAACCAGTCGCTTTTACAAAGATGGTTACAGTTAGATTAATTGCCAAGGGACTTGAATCCGGTACTTCGCTCTTTCGTTTTGGGAGTCTACATCTGTACGGCCTATTTCTTCCTCACCACATCACCAAAGCCTTGAACACATCAAACGTTAGTCTTTAAACATTATTGCCAGATATAAACGATTGTTCAGTTTTCAAACCCTTATATAGTAAATAATATATTTACATATATCTCTTTATTTTCTATGAAAACCCATTTCTATGAAATTCTATGAAAACCCAGTTCTAAACTGAGTGTCGGTTGGAAACCTGATATCGGTTTGTTTCACGGCGCCTTACAAGGAACAAGCGTAAGGGAAAGCCTTCTTACGTGAATCCTTCGAGGATAGCCAAAGGTTCGCTTTGAAAAGACCAGTCTATCGCATCCGGAGCCTTCTGAATCCATTTCTCGACTGCGAGTTTGTTCTGAGGCAGAAAATCGCTGAGCACAATGTCTTCTATCTTTTTCGTAGCCGGGAAAACGTTGTGGACTGTAGGGCCACAACCGACGTCCAGGAGCTTTCGTCCATGGAGCGATGCTTCAGCAGAGCACGAGACAAAAGAGGAAAGTTGCAAGTCAGCAGCGCATTAATAGAGCTCTATTCGTGAGACCATAGAGTGCATACGCCCTAGCACTGACCAACCTCTGCATCGTAGAAGTAGATCAGTGCTGCCAGGAGCCAACCTCTACAGTACAAAGAGGTTGTCGAACGCCAATCCGCTCTCTACGATCTACATATCATGTCGATCCCTCTTTTTTTACCTAGAGTGACACAATGGACCTTTTTCACATACCGACGGCACCAGGCGGTGGCTGCACGAACTAAAAATCGAGGAAGGGACCTACCTGCGCTACCAGTCGATAATGGGAGCTACGCTACCAGTTTCTTCATTCTCTGAGCAGCGGGGCGTGCCCAACGCGCCGTCCAAGTGGGGCATCCGTGGCGTCCACTTAAACGTCGTGTTATTCTTTCCGTCCGCTTTCTTTTTTTGCGTAACACAATTATATGTATGCTGCAATTACGTTTGCTACTCGCTGATCTACAGCCTCCTTCCGAATTTCCTCGATTTTGGTTTCAACTTCCGCCGCTTGGCATCGGGCGCTCGCGCGTGCGCAGAACGCTTCTTGGAAAAGGTCCATTGGAAGAGCAGGGGTTTAGACTCACCAGACACAAAGTTGGAGTCGAAAGTCCACGAAGCGCGCCGATGGGACTTCGTCGACAAAAGCGCGGCGTCATCGTCGCGAGAGTCCTCTCGGCGCGCTCCGTAAGCTTCGAACCCAATTTTGTGTTTAACGAGTCTGTGAGGCCCAAGTTGAAAAGAAGCACCTGAAAAATTGTCATCTGCACGTAGAGAGCTCAAAGCTTAAAGGGACCATGAAAATATTTTGAAATCGAATTTCATCCAACGCACGTCGTAAAAGGTGTGAAAAGAAAAGCTACACTCGAAAATAGATAGCCCCAAAAAATATTTTTCGATATAGAACTTTCAAAAGAAAAGCGGACTCTTTTACACCTTTTTTCCTTCGAAAGCTTTCTGCCTTTTCACTGCGATGCATCCGCGGTGCCGAGGCACGTCAGCCAAATCCACGTCGCCTATTGGATAAGAGCCTACCTCACCAGCACCGCAATCATAAACAATAATTAGGCGGAGAATGTTTCTTAAAAGTTGTGTTAAAGAATATTCTGATCCACATTTTGTTGAATATATAGCGATGTGGCGGAAATGCCGAATTTTATAACGCTTGGAGCTGTGCGCCATCCATCGTGTGCTAAACGAAACAAGAGAAAGATAAGACTGCGCCTGCTCTGTTTCGCGTTTCTCCTCTCTGCTGAAAAACATTGCGTCGGTGGTGATCGTTGACGTGGTCGGCGTGGTGGAAGCTCATTGTTCCGCGTAGAGCGCTGTCCTTAACTGAATCCTCGTCGCGTGTCGCGATGATAACCCAGCACGTCCTAGAAGGGAAGATTTATCTACTCGTGCAACGATGTTGTGGCGGCACCTAGTGCCACTGAATAAGCTACGCTTCAGAGTAACGACCCTTGCCCATATTGTGGATCTGAATCTGGACCTGTTGGCTATTTCCTTCTTTACGGGCGGAAACTACAGTACGGATTATCTTCGTATGTGTCCTAGCCGCCATATATTGTCCTTAGTAATGATAAACTCCCGCTCCTCCGCAGGATCTCCTTCTCCAGTTCTCCTGTCGCCGGTTTGTTGTCTCGACCACGTTCACACCACTGCCCCCTGCTGCCGCACCACCAACGCCCCCTGTATCACTGGCTCCCATGTCGCCCTCTGGCGGTTGGCCAACGAAACCGAGAGCCTGTTCCCGCGTCACCTCGCTTGGTTGGAGCGGCCGTAGCATCCTGCAGCTCAGCACCAGGTGTTCCACAGTCTCCTCCTCTTCCCCACTGATGGTGCACATCATGCTCGTCTTGACTCTCCCACAGTTCACCTGCCACCGCTTCTTTCTCAACTTTCCCGAGCAAGCCTCGAAGAGCAGGCTGCTCTCCAGTGTGTTATCGAAGAACTGCTCCTTGCAGATCTCTTTCTTGTGGCTGATGTAGGTCTGTAGTGCCGGATCGTCAGCTGCCCTTCTTTCCCACCTTCGGGTCTCCACGGCTCTGACCTGCTCACGCAGCTCCCTCAATCCTATGCTTGTCTCTTCCAGCCGGTTGATCGACGGCAACGGCACCCCATACTTGTTCGACAGCACACGGACTCTCCTCGTCCATCGGGTTGGCTTGGCGCGCGATGTAGAGTGGGCACCTCTGCATCTGATGTACCCACCGGTCCTGTCCGAGGCCCCAGGCGTGCACCTCGAAGCTTCGCTTCGCCACCACCTTACGGGCCTCACAAGACGACCACCCGACGTCGCCCTGCACTGCCTCGTTTGGTGTCGTCCCATGTGCGCCGAGAGCCAGCCTTCCCACTTCGCGCTGCCTCCTCTCCGAGTACGCCCGCGTGGCGGCTGATGGACACACAGCACCGCGTTAACGAACGTCAGCCCTGCACCTGTGGCTTAACGTCATTGCTGCCAGTTATCTCAAGCTTTATCTGAAATCACAGTAAACGCTTTTCCGTCCTCCACAAATGTTTAAACAGTTCGCGGCGGAGCAAAGCAGTATTACATGGTCTTCCTAACACCAAATCTAATGTTGAGAAAGTCGCACTTTTGATTCATGGTGATCGGCAGTTGCGTCTTCTCTGCACAAGCACCAAAATGGGGCGCCCAAAACAATGTCGGGGAACAGAATGCCGATACCCTAAGCGCAGCTCATTTAGTGGCTCTAGCTCACGGTGGAAGAAACACATTTAGGTGATGACTCTGGCCCCTCTTCGCGCGGGAAGCGGGCGACCCGATCGTGTTCGGAGCTAGTCTCGAACCAGGAGTAGTCGATTCCGCGCCGCCGCGGAGGGCGCCTGAGGTATGAGGTCCCTCCTAGGAGGCTCCCTAGTCCCTCCTCGGCGGCCACGGTGTCGGCGGCGTAGCGTGCTCGCCTTTTTCGCGGTGTGGTACAGAAAATATGTGGTGGTGTGCGGCCAGTGGCTGGCCTCGTGTTTTGCTTTTGTGCTGTGTCGATCACAGGTGCCACCATCGTACAAGAAGGTGAGCCTTAACCCGAAGAAGAAGAAGAAGAAGAAGGAAGAGACACTAATTTAGGACTCTGGCGACTTGGTGGCGGCGTGGCGGCGTTGAGGTACAACAGGAAACGGTGAGCGAGGGAATGGCGGGACTAGAGTCACTGAATGGGCTTCCAGAGTAACGAAACTCCGAAGGTTGCTTCTAGAACCGCGGCGCGGCGCCGAAACCGAAACCATGGTTCCGCAATCTTGGGTCCACGCGTCGACGGGGGTATGAAGTCAGTAGTGACATGCATCGGACCGTGTTGAAAGAGCTAGTTCATTCCGTGATAGGCCGAAATTAACAAGCTGTAATCGGCACTCACCTCACAAAGCTTGCTTGTTGCAGTGGACCCGAAATCTTTCCGTTTTAATATGACCAGCCAAGCCTTCTTCATCAGTCTTGCAGTTGCGTTCTTTCCAAACGGGATCCGGGAGAGTCCCTTTCCATCCTCCGACCTGCTGCTGCACCAAAAAGCGCAACAAGCAGGCATTGCGCCACTAAAGTGCACAACCTCCTTGCTTTTGAAGTCGGTAACCGCGTGGAAAAGACGGCGCGTAAACGCGGGTTCGATGAGCAGCAAAGCGTGCGTCTGTGCAGTTGTTTGCTGGACCCAAGATGGTGGCTATTAGCGCCGCTTGAAGCGCTGATGAAGGTGAGTCTAGCGGTGCTTGTGCCACGTGATCGCTACCGTCAAATGATGCTTACCAAGCCAAAACATGATCGGCTAGAATAAGTATGTTGTCAGCAAAACGCAAAAAGAAATGGAATGCGTTACTTTGGGAACCCATACACTGACTCTAGGCGGGACCACCGCTGGGAAAAACAACCGGAGCGGTCGGTTTTGGGAGGGACCCTTAAGGGACCCGAGACTTGGGCGTATTTCCGTGCGAGTGAAGCGTTCGGTGCGCCGAACATAATGTGGTCGCCGCGTCGGACAGAGAGTCATATGTTTCTTCCACCGTGCTCCAGCGGCACCCTCAAGACAGCCGAAACGCTCGTGCCGTCGTCTTTGTTTACTTCGACTACAGTAGTGTTCTTTCAGCATTTGTCTCCTCGAACATCGGCCAGATTTCATATTTTGCGCATTCCACGAGTGTGCTCCAGTTCGAGATATTACTGGCGCGTATTGTATTTAAAGGTGAATGAAGGATGCGAATTTTGATGCGTTTTCAACACCCGGGAAAGGTGATTAGTGTTAGCATTCCTTTAATAATCGCAACGTCTATGTGATCAAGACATCATATTTCTACGTTGCTATATCTCTGCTAAGATTACATTAATAATAATAATAGCTTTATTTACCATATAAATTTGGTGAGAGCTGAGCAAAAAAGCTGTCTAAGCAGCTTGACTGGTCCTCAACCCCCTAGCTCAAAGGTACATAACGGTTGCAAAAGCATACACAAGAAAATATATAAATCAAAAAAACAATAAAGGCAAAGAGCAAACAAGAAACCCCTACGAAAGAATCAGAGTAATCAGATAATTACTTTGATAGAAAAAATATCTTTTAATATTAAAGCAAAGAGCAAATAAAAAATAAAAACACCTACGAGGGAGTCAGTGTAATCACATAATTACTGTGATAGAAAATGTCTCCTAATATCACACATGCTACAGGATTCTATATCGAAATTAGACTGGATCATTTTGTTCAGAAACGTTGGCAGTGTTTTTTTAATCATCTGTAAATCACAGTCAATACGAGATGCATCTACTACCCAGAAATCGCAATGGCGAGTGCAATATGTTATACGTTTTTTTCTGAGGGATGCTAAGCGTATCAAAAAGCTGTTTATATCTCTATATTCCTGTTTATATTTTACACGCAGTCAAAAATCTGAGTATTGAAATAAATTAAGAACACCCAGCCCAACAAAAATTTCGTTAGTATGAAAATTATATGGCACGTTGCATATGATCCTTCACTCTTTTCTGCATTAAAAATAGTTTTTGCAGGTTAGTTTTTGTGGCGGTACCCCAGACTAGATGACACTAGTTCAGGTGAGATAGAAATAATTAGTTTTATAAAACCAGCTTAACTCCAATAGGTAGAATATGACGATGTCTATGTAACATACCAGTTATTCTGGCAAGTTTAAAAATTAAATAGTCTACATGTTCGGTCCAAGACATGTGCTTTGAGAAAATTACCCCAAAAATTTAAATGTGCTTATTATTTCGATTGGAGAGGAGTCTAAAAAAATGTCGCTTATTAGGATGATATTCCTATTTCTGGGGCTGAAAAAGGTCGCCTTAGCTTTTTTTTCTTATTTATGATAAGATTATTCGAACTCGGCCAGGTTTCTAGACATTTTATGGTTTTATTAGCAACACAAGAAATTTCATTGCAAATTTTAGCTGAAAAAAAGAGCCTGGTGTCATCAGCGTAAATGATAAACTTTACATTTTCTGCTATGTTAACGATATCATTGATGTATATATTAAACAGTAGTTGCCACAGTATACTGCCTTGTGGTCAGTGTTAAGTAAAGTACATCTTAAAGGTACTTCAAGCAAAGTACAAAGTAGATGAGACGTGATGTACTTCTAGTAAAGTGGTAAGTACACTGGGTGCATTGTACTTGAAGTAAAGTACTATAAATACAAGGTAATTTCAAAGTAAAGTACAAGGATTTTAACACAATCTTTCATTATGTCCTTTAATTCCCCTATACAGTGATTTTTTAACTGGTATGCATTGCCCAGGGGTAATCAGGGTGCATGACGTATTTTCAAAAACAGCGGTGAATATTTGATAAAGTCAAGTGGCCACAGAGTAGCTATTTTCAGGAATGAAGCCAAATTCAGAAGTCCCTCTTCTGAATTTGGTGCCGCCTGCACTGGATTGTCGCACCCAAGGGGTTAAATATACTAGGAGATAGCACGACGCCAGCCCCATAGCTTCCGCAAGCCATCCTCTCATAGAGGAGTGTTCTCTCCCTAATAAAAAAAAAACAGTGACTATGCAAGCAAGCTGGTGATAATGAATCATAATATGACACCTGAGATTGAGGTGCGAAAAAATTAAGAAACTTTCAAGTCGAAGGAAAAGACAAAAGAGAATGTTTCAAAACATTGTGACGTTCTCTTCTGTTGTCTTTTTCTTCGACCTGGAAGTTTAATTTTTCCGCACCATAGACTCAGTTGCTACATTATGATTAATGTCGCTCTACTGATATTTTAAACCTCCTCACTCGCGCTGAGCAACCGAGAAGTAGCGAGAGTTTAAAAAGCTACGGGAAAACTGCCCCCAGAACAAACGGAGCGATGCGTCGTCTGCTCACGTTTCTGGTGAGAGTAGATTATCCCTCCCTGTATTTCCTCGGAGTTGAGAAAGCATCATTTGGTGATACAAATTTAATAGATCCAAATTTGGGGAGTGTACTTTGAAGTCGGGAATTGTACTTTCCACGGAAAGTACCAGAAAAAGATACTTGAAGTAAAGTACAGGTACATACTCAGAGAATGTACTTCAAGTACAGTACAAGTTTCCTAAAACTACTTGAAGTAGTACTTCCGAACACTGCTTGTGGTACTCCAGATTTAATTGATTTTGCATCAGATATATAACTGACCGCTAATATTAACGAACTGTTGGCGACTTTCTAAGTATGATTTAATGAGGAGTGCTGCATGTCCTCTGATACCATATAACTCAAGTTTTCGAATGAGTAACTCGTGGTTAATATAATCAAATGCTTTTGTAAAGTCTATGAAAATGCCTAGGACTACATTCCTATCTTCTATGTTGCGTAAATTATATTCTTTCTGGTCCAGTAAAGCTAGTTCCGTAGAAAGTTTCTTTCCAAAGCCGAACTGGGATTTTGTAATGATGTTATGCTTTTCTATAAAAAGAGTAAGACGATTATGTATTAATTTTTTCGAAACCTTTCGAGAACACTGGGAGAAGTGACACAGGCCTGTAGTTGTTTATATCATTTCTATCCACTTTCTTATGAAGTGCAATTACCTTAGCTATCTGCATTTTTGGGGGGAATGTGGCAGTTTCTAAACAAAGATGAAAAATAAATGCCAGATAGCGAGCGATGATGTCTAGAACGTGCACAACTGGACGTATCTGTATACCATCAGCGTCGCAGCAATGACTAATGTTGACGGTGCGGAATACAGAGACCACCTCTTCTTCAGTTACCGGGTTTAAATAGATCGCTTCACCTACGTTTCGATGGATGTAAGAACAAGCATCGGCCATGTTTGGATTCCCTTCTAAATTGATAAAAAAATCATTGAACACAATAGCCAGAGAACGAACAGTCAGTTCGACGTCATTATGGATTATTGATTCGATGTTACTTTGAGTTACGTTGCAATTCAAAACAGTGTTCAGCTTTCTCCACATTACATCAGTGCGGTGGGATACCGTATTAAACAAATTGTGATAGTATATTACATTGTCTTTTGCAATCGTAGAAAAGGCGTGTGGCGAGATTTGTACTACCAGTTAAGTCATGCTTAAAAGTCGTGATAGTCCAAGACTGCATCTTTTTCTTTTCTTTTTTCATCCGCTCTGCCCTGCGAGCCTATCCTGACAAAATAAAAGTTTTTAAAGCCTGAGCCCCTAGAAAACTCTTCTGCTACGCCAGTGAGTAACAGCGCGTCCCATTTTCTTTAGAGATAGCGCGGAAACGGCTGATGGCGGCGGAGAAGTGGCTGTCGTGCCGACGCCCATATGCTGCGCTTCGTACCGGCGTATGGAACCAGTCCCTTGCAGTCGCTGTAGCGCAACATATCTAAATTGAATTTCGCTCAGCTGCGATGTGTCCATGGCTATCGCGGTGATGAGAGGCGCCGATTCAGAAAATATGTTGGTGGCATCGGCGCCATCAGCGGAGTGAAATCCTGTGGTAAAAGTAAAACCTACCGACGCACCGCCAGTTCGCCGCTAACGCTCCCATCGCTCCCATTGTCCTACTGTCCGGTGCCATAGTACGTCACGACCGTCAAAATTACGTCGCGGCTTGTTTTGCGGTGAGTTTGAGAGAAAGAAAAACTCGATATTTCAATAATTTTTCATGTAGAAGTTAATAAACCGAAACAAAAACGGATGCCTGATCGGTGTTCAGTGAACATTGAAGGTCTAATGTAAAAGTTAGTTGGCAAAAGTGAAAAGGTCATTTCATGGTCCCTTTAATCAGAGATGTCTTTTAGTGGTGGGTTTTACTAGTGAAAGTTCAAGAGGTAGCTTCGGTCCTGTGAATAGGTAGAACGTCCTCGACATTTTCAAGTGCGTATTCCAACGTAGACGACCAAGTCGAGTAGCCGGATATGTATATGACAGGGAAGCTTAATTATGTTACCCTACAAGACCAGAGCCGTATATTAGGAGAGTTTGGACAATAGGCGGAGCAAAGGCCGCCGCCAGCGCCGAATATTCCCCCCACGCTTAGAGCGTAAACTAAATTTGTGACACAGCGTCGACCAATCAGGAGACCTCTACTCCATCTCACAAATGTCTGCAGTGAAGACAAAGGCACAGGCGCGTGAGCCTAGCTCAGCGAAACGCTTGTGTTTGTACGATAGCTCGTGCATAGGAGGCACTTTCCAAAGCCACACGCTCGTGCCCACGCCTTTGTCTGCACTGCTAGAACAGCGTCCTGAGACTGGCTGAAAGAAAACAGTGCAAAGGGTGGGGTGCGCGAGCGTCTTGAGACGCGGAGTCCTGCTCGGCAAGGCTCAAATTATACTTGTTTCACTTTATCTGCGAGCGAAGCCAAAGCTAGAAGCGCGAGACCAGCGCTTTTTGCATTTCTCCCCAGCTCGCGCGCTCGAGCAAAGCCTGAACGCACGGAGCTTCCGTGCTCGCGCTTCCAGTTTTGCCTTCGCTCGCACATAAGGTGAAACGAAGTATAGTCGTGTCACAAATTTAGAGCACACGACCACCGATAGGGGCTGTTTCGCGGCCTGTGGTTGGCCCCGAGATGCTCGCCTATTCAAACCAATGTATGGCCAAACTCTCACAATAAACGGCTCTGTACAAGACGGGCTTGTGGCGCCATCTTTCAATGGGAGCAGCCAGCAGTCAATCGCAAGCAGTCAATGTCGTCGTCTGCTTGCAGCGCTCATCGAAAGATGGCTCCACATATCCTTCTGTACTTTCGGGTGACACTGTTGTCTATTCACATTTGTAGGTACTGCCCACTGGTACTGCCTCTGAGCGCCGTAATCTTGCTCAGTTGGGGTGCGCTTGGGCACGTTATTATCCGATTACGACGTCTTAGCAGGCATCATGCTCGGATTACGACGCGCCCAAGCGTACCCCAATGAGCAATATGTCGGCCCCCTGTCCCCTCAGAAGTTCCGTGCAGCACAATGGAAGCTGTATGCTCTTTAGCCAATCCGAAGAGCGAGCACATATAAAAATAGTATCACTACGCGCTTTAGCTTTCTCTTCATTCTTTCTGCTTCTTCTCGTTATTTTTCTATTTTAGCCGCGACTGGGAATTACAATCGCATCTTAATCGATTATAATAATTGACATTGATGCTAGCGAAGGGACCTATTTTGTTACAGCTAAACCTTCCTTGGGATACGGTGTGTGTTATTTCAGGGAGCCGATTAAATACTGTGTGACCCATTATCTGCTTGTTGTTGACACTGTATTTTTACTTGAACGCGCCAGGCGTGTGACCGTAAAGCTCTGGCCCCATTACTTGTGCCTCATGCAAATGACAGTCAGCAGACACCAGACATGTACAAATTACTCAAAAAAAGTAATTAAGTTAAGTTATTGAGTATTGACGTCAAAAGTAATTTGAGTAGAGTACAAATTACTCAAATAGAAAGTAATTGAGAAAATTACTAATTACCGTTAAAAAGTAGCGAATTACTTTTGAAGATACTTTTATGTGTTTTTTTTTCTGGCAAAAGAAAGTACAGAAGTTTTGATCCGTTAGCGAAATTGCGCTAGCCAAATATGAATCGGCTTGTTTTTTTCACGGAAATGCTTTAATAGCTGGTTCTGCTTCTGCGTGTCTAATCGTATTGTACTTTCGAGTTTGTTTGGTCAATGACGTACTGCGAATGTGTCATTTCTACTTTGAGGTTTTGCACTTTCTGAGCTTGATTTTTTAGACAGTGTTTGCCTGTTTAAAGTGTTGCGTATAGTTCATTTAAAAAGTACTTAAAGTAAAGTACAAAGTAAATTAGAGGTTATGTACTTCAAGTAAAGTAGTAAGTACGCCGGGTGTAATGTACTTGAAGTAACGTATATAAAAACAATATATTTCAAGATAAAGTACAACCACTTTTAATACAATCTTGCATGATGCCCTTTCATTCCCTATACAGTGTTTTTTTAACAGGTATGCAATGCTCCAGGGGTAATCGGAGGTGCATCAGTTTTTTACGGAAATGGCAGCAAATATTGTATAAGGTCAAGTCGCCGCAGAGTAGTTGTTTTACTCTCGCTGACGAGCTATTTGACACAATGAACTTAAAGGCACTTATTTTTATTGGTCCTACAGCCGCCATTACTTCACTCAGAAAAATGACCAGATGACGTCTCGAAAGAGCGCGTTTTCACACGACGATAGCACCATTTTTTGTTTTCAAATTCGGGTAATGTGCATTGAAGTCGGAAGTTTTACCTCGGAAAAAACAAGTACATGTTCGGAGAATTTACTTCAAGTAAAGTGCAATTTTTCTAAACAGTAGTACTTTAAGTACCTTGTACATAAAGTACTTCCCAACACTGCTTGTTTATTATTTTTATATATAAAAACGTTGGGGGAATCACTACAGGTTTCTAGAACGATCTATGAATTTTTGAAGATCTCCATATTCTGAGTTTTGGGAGGAAAGGCAGCGCAAAAGGTAATCTTTGCGTTACCCTTTATCACGCGATTCTTCGAGCACAGCACAAACTACGGGAGCACAATATGAGTTTCAGAGCAGGTGCTTCATTTTGTTGCCTCCTTTGAGTGAGGATGCAGTGTGTGCACCTCCTGTAGTGGGCGAGAGTTTCTACGTTGGGGAGAAGCGGGGACCAGCCCTTTCTTCAAAAGGGTCAAGTCTCCTTGAGCTTCGGTACACCTAGAAACGCCAGACTTCGGTGCTAATCCCGCAGTTACTCGACCCCTCTTGCGTTGTGTCTGTTCGCTCCCCGCGCCTCGTAGCACGTGCTGTTGTTGCAGTGTGTGTGTGTGTGTGGGGGGGGGGAAGGGGGGGGGGGCTGGTCTTCGAACATCTTATCTCCTTTGTGCAGGAATGTTTGTTGATAGACAAACCAACCAGTAAAATTCGAAAGTAATTTGTAACTTGAGTAGAAGTTACTCAAAAAAGTAATTAAAGTAAACTACTAATTACCGAAATAATAATGTAATTGAAAGTTACTAAACTACTCAGAAAAGTAGTTTAACTACAGTAACTTGAGTAGAGTAGTTGAACTACGTACAAGTCTAGCGAGACACCGTTCGAACGTTGGTCACCACAGTACACGCGCTTCGCATCCAGCGGGCCAGGCTATACTCTTTGATTTGGTTGCCATGTGGCATGGAGCTAAGATTGGTGTGTGTATGTTTAAACAGTCGAAAGTCTGCCTCAGTGGGCGTCTGGTGTATTCTGGTGAATCGCACACAAATCTGTCGGCAGACGTTTCTACACCTCGTCCCTTTATTAAGGTTTCTACACTTCGTCGTTTTCTTAACGACGGCACTCAAGCTGGCGGATTTTCCGCCTTCCTCTAGCAGGACTCTTGAAACATTCAAAGCGACTTGCTTGTTAGCCTCTTTGGGATAATATAAACGCTTATTTCGGTACCGGATCGGTGTCCCGGCAGCTGCCATTTTTGGGAACCGAAGCACCTCCTGAAAACTTATCTCCGCTTCGTCCGAATCGAAACCTAAAGCGAATTTTTACTTGCATTATAAAATATATTCAAACATCTTCCGTGACACAAGAGACAAACATTTTATTTTAGAAAAAAATGATTTGTGTGAGATTGTTTGCAGGATCTCTTTCTTGCGTGTTAGTACATTGAGCAAAACCAAAATTCTTAAAACACGAAAGAATAAAACACATAGGGACGGACCCACACAGACAGGACAGTTCTTTCAATTAGCAACCAACGTTTATGATGCCAGGTTGGGTTAGAGAAGAGCTGACCCATTGAGGAGGCATCAGAAACGTTGGTTGCTAATTGGAAGAACTGTGCTGTCTATGTGTGTCCGTCCCTATGTGTTCTATACTTCTGTGCCAACCTGCTCTATGTTCACGTTACCATAATTCCTCCCCGAATGATTCAGATGAACAAAGGAAGGCGCTTGACAATTAGGCTAGGTCAAACCAGTTTAGAAGCATGCACCTTTCTTTTCTTTTGAGCGGTATAGAAGGAAAACACGTCGCACACCACATAACATTATTGTGGTCCGCTCCACTTAGCCTGCGTGCACCTCGTAGCTTCTGCAATGCTGCACGGAACTTCAGAGATGAGGTGTGGGCCCGAGCTTGCCGTTAAAATTTTTAAGTATCTTATAATTTCACAAGCTAACATCTCTCACTAAAATACATATTTTATCAAAAAACGAGCTGTGTACGTGCAGCCACTGATGATATACTACAGAAATGGGGAACGACAGTAAACAACTTTGGGGCACGTTATTATTTTTTTTAATGGTATTCTCGGATTTTGACGCGTTGCAACGCGGCTCATACAGTGGACACGAGCACTCCATGAGCATTTGATTGGGCCTCGTGATAATTAACGCCTCGACATGTGTGCAAGTAGTGGCTCGTTCCCAAATCGCTGCGATGATGAGAATAGCCGAACCTTAACAATGTGCGTAACTCAGAGCGTTTCCTGTGCATTGCAAACCTTAGCGCGTGGCTATGATAGACACTGGCGGCATATAATCGGTTCCAGATCACGTGGCCGCTTGTTTGGTTATGTAACTGTTAATGCGCGACGACATAAACTAATGCGTATTGCATAGGTTACGAACGTCAAATAATAATTATAAGCGATACTTACTAAAATTGGGGCTGTGTGGATATTTAGACAGCGTGTAGTTGGTCAGCGATTTCATAGTTGCGACGAGTCACTCGCTGTAGATGAGCAACTCAGCCAGTGCAGTACAACCGCTAGCCTGGGGTCTTTAACGTGCACCACGCAGTAATGGTACACGACCGCACGTCGGTACGATGCTCATCCAGATCGAAACAGGTGGGGGTGGGGATTGAGCCCAGGTGCTCCGAGCTGGTGTGCGCTAGCCCACTCGGCCACCGACCCCCCCCCCCCCAATTATTACTGCTGCTTCGCCCATTTAAATGGAAACAAAGGGGGGGGGGATGCTGAACTAAACATTTTAGTGTCTATAGTAAGTGGCGCACGATCTTGCCACGAGCCAGCAGACGCGGGTGTACGCCAGCACACGCATTGAAATTAACGTCATAGACCCCCATTCACTCTTAAGATGACTGTGAAATGTGTGGGCTCGAGGGAAAACGAGAATAAAGACAAGCTTTGCATCTCCACATTAGGGTCTGGTGTAAAAGGCAGGCGATTAATTAGTCTAACGAGCACGCAGCTTTCATTTGTGGAGGTGAAAAACCTGCCTTTATTCTCCTTTGGTGGCCCGAAGCCCACAGATTTCACTGTCATCTTAAACGCGAATGGGGGACTATGACGTCAATTTCGCTGCTTGTGCTCGCACACACCGGTGGCTGCTGGCTTGTGCAAAGGAATATGCGCCACTTATTATGGACACTAAATTCTTTGGTTCAGTATCCCTTTAATGTATACTTACGGGAGGTGAATATGGTGTGCAGCTCTCTTTGGTAGAAGGTGCAGGCTGAAGGAATCGTCTCCAAAGCCTCGGGATAGTTTTCAGGCACAAACTGATTCCTGTACTTTTCCGCAAGTTCTTCTTGGTTCATGATGTAGTGGCTGCACCAAAGGACGTTCATTTCATTAGTGTGACTAACGAAGGTGCCTTTCTGTATAAAGCACGCAACAATATTTTCACAGCGACAGCTGTCAGGGAAACCTCCCTGGGGAATCGCATGACCGACCTTCGCAAAACGTCAGGTGACGTCATCAATCACATGATCGCTCCCAGGCGCCGCACCTGGGGCTTCCAGGTGTACCCGCCGCCGCCGCGGGGCTTAGAAGGAAACAAAATTTCCGGATTGGAACCAACGAACTGTGGATGATAGCAATCGTTTCCTCCGGAGTCAAATGCTCTACCAACTCAGCTATTGAGGTTTTGTTTTTGATTATTACATTGAGAACAATACCCACAGATTTTTCGACGGACCTCTGTCGTGTTACAACGCACCTGTATAGGGTTCTTGCACCACACCATGATGGGACGCTACTACCGGTTCGTAAGTCTCACCGGTGCCCGCCGAAATCCACGTTGGAGGCATTCGTCGATGTTTAGTGCGCTTTGGGGCCGTGGTCGCACTGTAGTTTTCCGCACACTCGAGGTTTAAAATGGTCAATTGCGCCGTAAATGATTGTTCCAGCCGTAAAAGTCGGCGACAACGAAGCTGCTTCCATCAGTATTGGTTTTTCTAGAATTCCGGGAATAATTAGGAACCAGGACAAAGCGACGTTCGAGCAATCGGTTCGCCGGCGTTATGAATGGCTCCGACGAAAACGCCGGCACAACATCGATCATGTAAGCAAAGACGGGAACAGAACGTGGCAAATCATGGGCGCTAACATCTACGGTCCCGAGAGAAAGAACAGAAGGAAGGTGACAAAAGAGCAGAGAAAGAAAGCAGACGAAGGGTTAGGCGTGTTCGTTTTGCCGTAACAAGCTGAAGTTGCTCGAGCGCTTGTCAATTTTATTTAATATTGTCAATGCTCTATTCTGGTGTTTTTCTATAAAGTGGGTCAGAAAATAACGAGGTACAGACCTTACAGGTGTGGGCTCATCGGGACCGCCATCTGGGACAGCCAATATGTCTTCTTCTATGCCTCGCCGTTCTGAAGCGGCCAAATGCATGGGACCTTTCACTCTAGATTATTATAATAACTCCATGATCTGGACAGAAAAGCTTCGTACACTAACTAAAGGTTTGCGGACTGGACTTCGTGGTAGGTGAGAAACCTCTTGGCGATTGACTGGACGAGAAAATATTCTGAAATGTAGTTATACAAAAACAGGTCTATGACTATACGGCACTACTGCTGCCGCAATAAGGCGTCGAATGCCTCCAACATGGTGCCAAGGCACTGATAGCAGAAAACAATGTCGGTTTCGATTTCGAGTCTAACAGGAAGTGACGTCAGGTGCAAGAGGCCTATTTCGGTGGTGGCGCAAATTTAAACCTTCGCATTTGTGTTAGTGCATCAAACTTGGTGATCTACTCTGGCACAGGACATAAGCCAAAAACATATCACACGGGACACTGTCATTTTTCTTCCCCAGTTAAAAAATCAAATCTTCCTCAAACCCCCCCCCCCCAAAAAAAAAAAAAAGAAAAAAGAAAAAATGTTTTACAACAATATAAACGTATGTTCTACAAATTCTGGATTGAGCTGTCGACGTTTTTTTGTTTGTTTGTTTGTTTATTGACGGCGTTCTACAAGAACAGTAAAGGCCCGTTCACACTCTTGCGACTTCTTAAACCTGGGTTCCTTAAAACTTCTTAAACCAGAGGACACACTGACGCCATCTATTGGGTAGCAGTATAAACTCGGCGGTCCGGCATATTTTTTTATTTCTCTTGCGCATTATCCTTTCTTTCTTGGCTCGAAAAACTTTTGTCAATGTTATAAACGAGCCTTTCTATGAGTATTACGCACATTTGACCTCGGAAATCCCGCAAAACCTTCGCTCTTGTGAAATGCAGTTCCAGGGTCACCGCATAGATGGCGCCACAATGCCAGTGTGTTCCCTCGTCCGAAAAAAATTTAAGAAGTTGTAACAGATCTCGTCTCTCTCAGTCGTACTCGGTCGCAAGAGTGTGAACGGGCCTTAAGATGCACTCAATCGCGTATACGATGGACTGTCTCGCTTGAATTCTGTTGGAGAGGCTTATACTATATAGTCGGCTGATATTTTGACTGATGATAAAATTCTGCGATTTCTTAGCTTTTCAAAAGCAGTCACCACTCCGCTCCAGCGTAAAGTTTCCGGTAAACAGCTGTTAGCACATGTACACCCGCGTTCAATTAAGTACACTCTAAGAAAAGGGAGCGTGACTTGCTCTCTCAAGTCTGCGCGACGTACCGCCATCCTGCTATTCCAGATGGCATGCAGGTAGCAGGACCGGATCATAACAGCGTGTCGGAATCTACTAACGATGACGTCATGCACAGGCGTCTGTCATTTCTGAAGAAGTAAAGACCGCGCGAGCACAGCTGTGGTCGGCGCTCAATGTGCGGCACGGGTGTACCCATAGCTGGGTGATTTCAGATCAGATCGACCAAAGGGTGGCTGGTCGACATTTCTAAATCAACTGATGTTTTTATATGCTATTGTCTAGTGTGTGGTATAAACAAATCCAAACTTAGTTTTGACCAGAAAAAAAAATTGGGGACAGGAAAAAGCGTAAGTCATGACGAGGTGGACAGTTGCATTAACGCGCACTGATGGAGGGGGCATGTTTGAGAGTGAATAACTAAAACGATAACAATAGGAGAATTATAATACTTTTTAGAAACCAAGTATGAGTACAGCTTGTTTGTAATATATAGTAGTAATATTTATTTATGTTATATTCCTTTCTTTAAAAACTCCCAAACATGCCTGCTCGAACAACAAATGGAATAATCTGGAGGCCTGTGTCTCATGAAATAATTTAATCATTATCATATACTTTTCAGATAGTATTCTACTTATATATGGCTATTAGTTAAAAATATATGAGGTATCTTAGTGATACCATAGTCGGGATATATTTATGCAAACATGGGAAAAACTCAAACAACGAAAAATTCAGATGCAAATAAAAAATACACCACCTTCGATTTTTTTTTAATTTGGGTACCCTGTCATACTTTATTTCGGCATTCATTCCTATTAAAAACATGTTGCATTATTTGATTGAGAAAGAAGACACAACTCCCCAAAGTAGGGTCCTTTTTCAAAGCCTGCACTTAGCAGTGCCCTATACGAGAAGTGACTCTGAGTTCCAGGTTCATCAAACTAACACACATCTTTTATATATTTTTATTCAGATGAGGCCATTGATAACTATAGCAATTGTTCACACAGTAAAAGTGAGGAGAAACTACTGTGTGCAAAGAGCTATCATATCACGAACTAGTGATCCGAGAAAAGACCCTGCAGCCATAGGCCACTGGGAGCTTTGTTTACTTTATTTTCCTACGACTCTCTCTTCCCCTCTATCTCCGTCTCTCTCTCTCTTATATATAGCCCTGACTTATATCGATAATAAAAAAATGAAAGCCGTTCACAACTCCCTGTAACACCGGATTAAAGTGCAGCTCTTGAGGAGGACGATGGAGGGGTATTGAGGGATAGGTGACTCCCTGAGGTCACGTGACCTCAAGGGGAGTCACATAACATCAACATGACCTCAGGGGGTCACGTGACTTCAAGGGGGTCACGTGATCTCAGGGTTGGTCACGTGACCTCGGGGGGGGGGGGGGGGCACGTAACCTGAGGGGGTGTCACGTGACCTAAATTTAGCGGCAAATTCTTTCCGCTAAATTTAGCGGGGAATTTTATCCGCTAAATTTAGCGGGGAAAATTTTCCGTTAAATTTGGCGGGAAATTTTTCCGCTAAATTGAGCGTGGAAATTTTTCCGCTAAATTTAGCGGGGAAATATTTCCGCTAAATTTAGCGGGGAATTTTTTCCGCTAAATTTAGCGGGGAATTTTTTCTGTTAAATTTGGCGGGAAGATTTTCCGCTAAATTTGGCGGGAAAATTTTTCCGCTAAATTTAGTGGGAAATATTTTCCGCTAAATTTGGCGGGGAAATTTTTCCGCTAAATTTGGTGGGGAAAATTTTCCGCTAAATTTAACGGTGAAATATTTTCCGCTAAATTTTACCCATAATACACCGCCACGTTACGCCGACGGCGACGGCAACGCCGCTCAAGCCGGAAACGGGCACCTAAGAGCTGCGCTCTAAAACATATTCAAGCGTTCTCTTTCTGCGTGATAGTCTTCTGTGGCTAGCAACAATCAGTTCGCCGCCAAGATCACGATTATGGCGACGACGACACTCGTCGCTAGTTCTGGCAAAACGGCCGATACAATCTTTTTTCGCATTTTCCGCTCGGTGTCAAGGATGAGGGGGTTCGCTTCAACCAGCAAAATATGGCCGCCGGTGACTGTTTACTCAGCAGTTGAGCCTGTCGCCATCCCGCTCGCTGGCGTCACGGGCGATAATATCAGGCACAAAGAGGCACACCGACAGACAGCAGCACCTCCAAAATACTCGAGCGCCGCCTAAATACGATGGAGCGTAAACACTGTCGCCATGTTAACCTAGGAAAGGTTAACATGGCGACAGTGATAACGCTCTAGGTAAGAAAAAGCATGGCGTGTGGTATGAGCCGGATCCTTACTCGAGGTGCAAGGTGAGCCCTGAGAACGTGTCTGCTGCCCTAGAGTACTTCATGAAAGACGAGCTACAATGTTCGCGCCAAGGTCCCAACCAGAATTATGTGATCTCTGGCATGCTCGACTGGGAGAAAACGTTCGTGCCAAAGCGCTTTCTGAAACGCTCAATCCGAGAGGCCTTTCGTGTATTCAAAAACAAGCATCCTGATTCCGGCGTTGGGCTAACGAAAACTTTATTCCTTGCGCCCTAGATTGGTCAAATGTATTTCCACACCAGGAAGTGTGCGTTTGTGTGCGCTGCGCCAATAATTACCTTTGTATTGCCGCTGTAGAAAATGTTACAGGCTCAACACTCAACACTGGTGAAATGAACTCAGCATTCCTGTGCGACCCACTAACAAGTCTGTGTCTTTAAGGAGACTGTGATCACGCCCAAAAGGCCAGTCTCTTACACTCGAGGAACTTCATATCCCAGAGGATGAAGATATTGTGCTTACAGCTTGGGAGTTTGGCGACCCTGTGAAAATAAATTGGATCCTGAGGCTTTCCTAAAAGTTGTTGAAGTAACGGTTGAAAGTTGGATATTCCACAGCCATATCCGTCAAACGCAAGATAAAGCGTTCTACGATGAAAAGCAGTGCATGCAACGCGGAAGCATTGTCTTTCATTTTGACTTTGCTGAAAACTGGACCATCGCGCTTCCTGACGAAGTTCAAGCATACCGCTGGAAAAAAAAAGTTACGATACCATATTTAGATATGTAGTGACGGCAAGAAAATCTACAAACTGCTTTGGTATCATCAGTGAGGACCTGTGTGACGCCGCCACTCACACTTGCTTGGCTCTAGAAAAAGTGAAAGAGAGGGTTCAAGACTATGTTGCGGTATACTCGCACGTGACGTACGTAAGTGACGGGGCCACCATTCATTTCAAGAATAGCTACCAGCTTCACCAGGCTGCACAGAACGATTTCCCACAAGCCCAGTGGTTATTTTCTACATCTGGACATAGGAAAATGCATGCGACGGAGTTGGCGCACTTGTGAAGCACCAGGCCACGCTGAACAACCTGAAAAAACGTTCAATAAACGCAGTTCATACGGCTAGGACAACGGTGACCGTTCTATCCGAACAACTGGGTGCATCTTGCATATCTGGACGAAAATAAAATTGTTCGGTATCGTAAAAACAAAAAAAAAGAGTGGCTGACGGTGCACGTTTTTCCTGGCATTCAGTCTTGGCTTGCGTGGCGGCTGTGCAAGTCATCAATAGAGAGTTTTAGTAGATCGTTCCGATACACTCCTATACCCCCGATAACGATACTATATAGTATGTAAGCGCAAAGGCGAAGGCAGAGTTTCGGGTATCGTTATCGGAGTCATCGGAACGATCTACTAAAACTCTCTATTAGGAGGAACATGTGAGATATATGTAGCACGGACAGTTGGATCTGGTAGAAGAAACTTTATTAAATGGGTACATCGAGGAAAGCCTTATCGTAAAGTGCCGAATTTGATTCCCCAAGGACTGCTCATTTGGAATGCGGGGACATTGTATTTATCAGTTTTCTTCGCGGGGTATTTAACCTACTGTTTTACTTGATGATAGCTTATAATCTTTATTTGATCACCATACGAGAATCACGAAATGTTGTCCTCGCGCAAGATAAAATATCTCGGCTTGCCAGGATGCATTCGTACTTCGAGACTATCGAAGCTCTTACAGTCCGGCGCAGTGGCACCCCACACCTGAAGTGGTTTGTCCCCGGAAATACATAGCTAACCTAAACAATGTAATATTCTCTTTTTATTTTTGTGTGTGAAAGTAAATTTATTTCTTTTATTCTAAATATAAAATATACCGGAAAGTAAACCTTCACACTGCATCAACTTTTCTCGAATCACTAGTCTCTAATATGATACCTCTATGTACGCTGTATGTAAAATGCTGTATATAGTTTCTCCTCACTTTTACTATGTGACCGATTGCTCTAGTTGTCAGTGACCTCATCTGATTAAAAATATATGAAAGATGTGTGTTAGCTTCCTGAAACTTGAACTCAGAGTCACTTCTCGTATAGAACACTGCTAAGTGTAGGCTTTGAAAAAGGACCCTGCTTTGAGGAGTTGTGTCTTCTTTCTCAATGAAAAAATGCAACATGTTTTTATTAGAAATGAATGCCGAAATAGAGCATGACAGGGTTCCCAAATATGAAAGAAATCGAAGGTGATGTTGTTGTTTTTTTATTCGCATCGGAAGTTTTTGTTGTTTAATTTTGTTCCCATGTTTGCCTAAATATATCACGGCTACCATATCACTCAGATACCTAATATAAATTTTAAATAATAGCCATATATAATTAAAATATTATCTGAAAAGTATATGATGGTGATTAAATTATTTCATGAGATACAGGCCTCCAAATTTTGCAATTCGTCGTTCGACCAGGCATGTTTGGCAATTTTAGAGCGCAGCTCTTAGGCGCCCGTTTCCGGCTTGAGCGGTGTCGCCGTCGCCGTCGCCGTCGCCGTCGCCGTCGCCGTCGGCGTCACCGCGTGGTGCATTATGGGTAAATTTCCCGCTAAATCTAGCAAAAAAATTCCCCGCTAAATTTAGCGGAAAATATTTCCCCCTAGATTTAGCGGAAAATTTTCCCCGCCATATTTAGCGGAAAATTTTCCCCGACAAATTTAGCGGAAATAATTCCCTCTAAACTTAGGAGAAAAATTCTCCACTAAATTAGCGGAAAAATTTCCCCGCTAAATTTAGCAAAAAAATTTCCCCGCTCAATTTAGCGGAAAAATTTCCCCGCCAAATATAGCGGAAAATTTTCCCCGCTAAGTTTAGCGGAAAAATTCCCCGCTAAATTTAGGTCAGCTTACTCCCCTCAGGTTATGTGACCCCCTCAGGTTACGTGACCTCCCTGAGGTCACGTGACCAACCCTGAGGTCACGTGACCAACCCTGAGGTCACGTGATCCCCCTAGGTCACGTGACCCCCTGAGTCACGTGGCCCCCCTGAGGTCACGTGGCCCCTCTTGATGTCACGTAACCCCCTGAGGTCACGTGACCACTCCCTGAGGTCACGTGACCTCAGGGAGTCACCTATCCCTCAGTACCCTTCCATCCTCCTCCTCAAGAGCCTGCGCTCTAATGCGGTGTTACAGGGAGTTAACGGCTTTCATTTTAGAAAAATAAATATAATTTAAATACACATTACTACTATATATTACAAGCAAGCTGTACCCATAGTTTGTTTCTAAAAAGTATTAGAATTCTCCTAGTTTTGTCGTTTTAGTTATTCACTTTCAAACATGCCCCTCCATCAGTGCGCGTTAATGCAACTGTCCACCTCTTCATGCCTTACGATTTTTCCTGTCCCCAATTTTTTTTCTGGTCAAAACTAAGTTTGGATTCGTTTATACCAGACATTAGACAATGGCATATAAAAACAACAGTTTATTTAAAAATGTTGACCAGCCACCCTTTGGTTGATCTTATCTCAAATCACCCTGCTATGAGTTACATTGCCGGGAAAAATCGTCCCCAAGTTTAGGTGGTATACGAATAAACCGATCACACTGAACGTTCCTAGATATCATGGTTCCAGAGTTTCTGGTATGAAAACACATGTTCGCTTTCCATGGATTCACGAGCCACCATGGCAGGCTTTGAAGCGAGAGGTTCGTGCCAGCACTCGTGGTGTGCACGCGCGTTCTCTTCCTAAACATTTGAAACCGGTGGTTTCAAGAAAAAAAAAAAAAGAAACGGCTGAATAAACCTACACACAACACAGTTCTTAAAAAGGTGGACTATGCTCACAAGAGGCAGGTGAGAGTGAACCACTGATATCTATCGTAGTATAGGCTGGATCGCGGATCGGGAGCCCGACGGTGGAACCACCGGCCGCCATCCCTTGCCACCAGACCATACATGCAAGTCTATGGGGAAATTAATTAAAATGAAATTTTTGAAGCTGGTGGGAAGTGTCTTGCAAAATAACTTTTAACAGGTTTCGCAGGAACAGTAAGACATAATTTTGCAGTCGTCAGTTTCTGTTGAGACGGTTATTATCTATGTCGTCTGCTGCAATAGATGTACTTTAGCGAGGGTCCACTGGCTTCCAGCGATCTTTTCTCAAGATTAATGACCTGACCTATAAATACACACAAAATCAATCACAACCAAGGTGGCAAGGGATGGCCACACAATTTGTTGCCAGCCCTTGCCAGAGCCACCGCCACCTCGGTGGCTCCGAGGCAGAGCGC
Source organism: Ixodes ricinus (assembly GCA_037355805.1). Classification (NCBI taxonomy): domain Eukaryota; kingdom Metazoa; phylum Arthropoda; class Arachnida; order Ixodida; family Ixodidae; genus Ixodes; species Ixodes ricinus. The sequence goes on from JAZHYW010007369.1 coordinate 183,577, forward strand.
CGGCCTACGGATCCCCATGTGGCGGGTTCGAATCCCGGCCGAGGTGCCCGCAATCTGACGGAGGCTTATTGCGGAGGAGGCGCCGTGTAACTGAGCTTCGGTTGCACGTCAAAAGATCCCCAGGTGGTCCAAATTAATCCTCCGCTGGGGCGTGCCAGATGCCCGTCGTTGGTTTGGCACGTAAAACCCCCAAATTTGACTTTTGCCAGAGCCACACAATGTGTTGCTTACGCCGTTCCCCACGTTTGGTGAAAACAAAAATGATGCTTTAAACGCAATCTGCAATCTTTCGCAAGTCAAAGTATAAAAGTAAACATCGAAGCAAACCTTTCTGGCCACCGGCATGACGGCGTGGCTCCCACTGGCTGCTCGTGGAGCCCATGTAGAAAGTCAACGGAGAGGAGGATAGAAAACAATTTTTCCACTAAAACTTCAGTGTAGGAAGTATTGACATCACAACACAGAATTTTCTCACCGTTCCTGGAAAACTTCGTCGAAGTTTGGTAATCCTAAATCTAAGACAAACAAAACAAATATCACTTTTTCACGTTTTTTTTTTTTTTTTCATAGGGTTCGATGCATTTGCTGGTGTCGCGCCTCCGTCCACAATCCAGACTACTACAATAGACATCAGTGCAGTGAACGGGAAAGCTCGTGCCGTCTCGTGCTCTGCCATAGCTCCTCTGTACTCACAAATCCTGCCAGTTCGACAACGGGTGTGCTCGGTCGCTGCTTTGGAGCGCTAGGATCTGGTAGCACAGAGCATTTCTCGGGGAGCCCGGACGTCAGCGCACTGCTTTTTGCATCGGTGATGACCCGAAACATGGTTTTCAAACAAACCGGACGAGAAAAGAAGCGGTCGCGCTAGGAACGCGAGGAGCACGAGCGGACATTCCACCGCTCGGGAGAAGTGTGTTTCGGGCGTCTCGCCGCAGCGGGGCGCCCGTCACGTGGCTCTCCTCTCACCCGTTGTCTGTCGTTCTACCTTTTCCATTTCGGCGGCCGCTTCTCGTGGTGATCTGCCAGGCTTTGTCAGTATAGAGGAGGCTATGGCTCTGCTCATGCCGTTCCGAAGCGGTGTTGTCGCGCGTGCAGAAGGACTACAGTTCGCACGATGCATGCCGGCAGCGGCGGCGTAGCGAAACTGGCTGGTGATATGTAATTTCTTTCTACTTTTGATAACGCTTCGGCTTTTCGGAGCCTTGAGCGTGCGCGCGCGTTCAGAGAACGGCGAAAGACAACAAACATGTGCTGGAAGCCGGGAGTTCGTAAGAGACGCCTTGCCGTTCGTTCTCACCTTGGCAGATGACTATGCCCCGAGAAATTTAGGGAGAGAACGAAAAATAGTCACGACACCCCTGTGACTGCCCTATCTCAACACACCCTCTGCCCACTAATCATTCTAACCAGAGTTCGGTGCTCTGTCGACTCGCGCCACCCCCTTTCCACTTCCTCTTCTCTGTCAGTTGCTCTCGGTATACAACACCCCGATGTTTACAAAATGACAGCCCAGCGTGCGATCTTCACAGCGCAGCATGCGCATGTTCGGCGCTTCACAAGCTAAAGCACGCGCCTATACGCACGAACGCTGACACCCCGTTTCTGTTATGGGTGTGCTTCGAAGTCAATCCATTCCTGCGTCAAATATATAATTTCATAACTATCTGCGAACTTCGAAGAGCTTTAATTTATAGCTACGCATATCTCATAGCGGCTTGGCCAATCAATTCTCTCGTCTGGCATGCAAGCAAGCTCTACGCATGTACTTAAAAAGAACGTTATTTTTCCTCTATATCGGTCTACTTAATAATATTTAAATGTACTACGCTGTTTATTTCAGCAACCCGTAGATTGTCCACGGCTGCTCAGAAACAACGCTCAATCCTACGCACGGAGTTGCCGCCCAACAATGATTCTCGTACTAACCTGCTCTGTTATTCATTCCGCTTCACTCAATTTGATCCCTTATCTCATTTCGTAGGATACTTCGGCAACAATTCTAATAAGGAAAATACTCTCCCGCCAATCTCCTCGAATCGAAAAAGCCACGCTTAATTAGTTTTCTTTTTTTTTTTTTGCAACATTTTCTATATTTGATTTTTTGAGTAACGTTGGGTTGAAGTGCAAAGACAACATGCTTGAGCCAAACAGTGAGGGCCAAGCCCGACAGCGGCTTATTTAACCAATTGTCCCCAGATTAGAACAAGAATTCAGTCAGTATCGATATCCAGTGACTCTCAAGCTAATAAAGAATGTACATTTTATTAAATAAAAAAATTTTAAGTTTACTTTTTTATAAAAAAAAAACGTTTAGGGTTTCTATGTGTATATAAATAAAAGCCAACCAAATTATACAATTTTGTGATTTTCAGCTTTATGGGCAATCCATATAAAAAGTTTGATAAAATGCAGAGATTTGCTTTTTCTTTACTTAAAAAAAGTTTTAAAATTTTTTGTTTTTATAAAAGTTACAAACGCGAACAATATAGCATCGGATAGCTTATAATCAAAGCTACGCAACGAATGCTGCTTTACGTCACAGTTCTTGCGATGCAAATCGCTCTGGACCGCAAATTCGCAATTTTGTCCAAAAAAAAGTTAAACATTTTTTTTTGTAACAATGGTTTGTATGAATTGCTATATGAAAGAATAGGCGCAGTTTTGGGGAAACTAAAGACGAAGATAATTTTTGTGAAAAAATCAATGAGTTTTCGACGCACACCTGCTTTTTTGTAGAACTACTACGTTTTAACTCTTCTAAACAGCAGTGAAACCCCCTTTTGGGTTGGAGCGAACACGTAGCCATATTTTTCGGGCATACATTCAGCACGACCGTGGTTGACGGCAATCAGTAGTCTAATCAGACCACAGATCTGTTACTAAAATTGGAATCTATCTGCTAGAACAGTCACTGAACTTCGAAATTTAACTACTATATGCGGAACTAGCTCACAAATGTAAATATGTATCCAGGGATAAGTTACCTTGGGAGTCTTCGTTCTTCGTTGAAGGTTGATCCCACAAGCACAATCCAGCCACAGATCACACTGCCGCTTTTATGTTCGCGCGGGAGTCCTAATCTGTAGCCGTAGTGCGTTTCGCGTTCGTAAGGGAGAGCTAATCACGTCACGTGCGGGTCACTGCCCCTCAGCATTTCGTCACTCTACTTGGGAGCGCAGATAATTAAAGAGGCCGCGCAACAATTTTTGCGATTGTTGGCAGACATCGGCGACCTTGAAGGTTGGCGCGAGCAACGCCTCCTAGATAAGAAAGCCCAAGTACTTAATTTTCCTGCATCACTAAAGAAGACCATCGTATGGGCCACAGATTTGATGCGAGTGCTGCCCCCGCATTCGGCCGGAACACGTGTCCAATCAGCAGCGAGAGCCCGAGTCCCAGCCGAACGCTGATGCCACAGTAGTGACTAACCTGTGGCCTTCGGTGGCCTTCTTTAGTGACGCAGGAAAATTGGTGTTGGTCTGAGCGATGTGGAGAGGGGGCGGGGATGGGTATGAGGGGGGGGGGGATGCGCTTACCTTGCCGTAAGGAAGTCGGACTGACGAAGTGGCGTCGGGGTGAGTCTCGCGAGAGGAATGGTTTTGTTCACGTCGAGCAGATGACGTCGCTAAAACTGATTATAGTACAATTATGTCGATGATATCAGGCTATGGACGCATTTACTCGTGTTGAAACGACAATATTTATAAGAGATAGCCTTAGATTGAGCCCATATTGGCACGTCTCGCCAACTTATTGGTCCAGGGACCAGGTTGGCCGCAAATTGCGAAATATTTCCGTTCTTTGCTTTGCTCTTACGCAACGGATTCGCATTATTTCTAAAGAACGAGGCGTCCTCTCCGTCCCTCTTGGTAAGATAAACAATAAAAAAAATTAAAAACTGCAAAATATTTTTGAAGTTAAAATTGTTGCATCGCCCGTTAGAAGGGATCGTGGCTTCCGAGAATACTCACATAGTACAGCCTTTACAGATTATTTTCCCTGTTCACATTTCACAAACCAGTTCTTTTAATGCAAATTTGAATTCTTATCGAAGCTGTCTTTGATTTCTTTTTGAGAGGTGAAACATGCCACAGTCGAAGAGTGTTAGCCAGATTCTAAACACACGTCTCCGCAAACTACGCCAACTTCACAACTGCAAAAAAACGAAAAAGGAAACAGGAAGGGCAAGGGGAAAAGACTCCGAGACGCTCTTGATCTCACAAAAAAATACGTTTAGTTGAAAACGTCCAAATTGACATTGAAGCTCCCTTTGATGAGACTTACCTGTGGTGGAACGAAGTACAGTCCTGACCACGGTGCTCCTGACCTTACGAGGAATCGGCTGTGCTTGAGCGATCTCAATCGTCAGTGTGCGCGCAAGAGACTTCGTGGGAGGCCGCTGCAGTTCCCATGGCTGCTAGTTGTGATTCACGAAAGCGATTTATTTCAATGTCGTAATTTCCAGGCGTAGTTGGTACCATTTCTTGACACTTACCCAAAGAGGGAGTGATGTGCCAAACCCATGTAAATAGAAAGCCCCAGGGCTTTCTATCCTAATAACTTATAAACTGGAGTTTTGTATTTTATATCACTTGCAATGTTTATTAATGACAGGCCCAGATAAAAGCTTGAAGTCAAACGTTGTGAAATTAGTGAAGAGCACACCTGCTCCATGCACTTCTGGAGATGGAGGCACTTCAGATTTATATTTTTTTAGCTCTGGTGGATTGCAGTAGCATTTACATATTTATAAGACTATCAAAGGTTATATGCAAGTTATGTCTTGATTATATCACACCTAGGATGTCCAGAAAAATTCCTTCTGGGTCTAGAACACGTACACCCCTTTGGGATGACCCAGGGACGTTCCAACACGTCTTTCCAGGTTTGCGATGTTCTAACCATGATATCCCAATGATATTTATAGTTCACTGGGCGGGAATTCCTGTGCAAATAAAGCAATAGCACTGCGTGATGCAGCTGTACGCAAAAGCTAATCGGGGAACAAATATGCAGAAAAGGCGGCAAGTTCTGAAAAGCACCGTCAAGAAGCGGACGGATTGTAGAACAAAGGAACGTGTTTATTTGTTGCTAAAGAGTCATAGAGTGCCAGAAATAAAGTTTGATTAAGTAATAAATATCCATGAAATAGAGCAAAAAAGTTACAAATGAATGCGAGAGAAACCAAAATATATTTATACCTCCGCCATCGTCGCTCAAGAATGTTTGTTTACGAGCCTCCTATTTACTGTTGAGGGTGTCGTTGAACTTTAACTAATTTATTTACATTATGTATAGGCTCAAGAAACTAAAAGGAGTCGCCTGGTAGAACAGAGTCCGTTAGCGCTGGAACATTGGCTGCGTGTTTACTGTCGCGCAGATCGCGTGTGCTTATCGTTTTTTTTTTCCCTTTAACTTCATTGGGAGCAGCTCATCCAGAGCTGCAAGGACTGGCGACAACAGTTCTTTTCAATTTATGTGCGAGCGATGTATGTACGGCAGCCAGTGTTGGGAAGTACTTAAAGGGATACTTCAACGAAATTTGAAATATTCCCGTCGTGTTCAAAAATAGGTTGAATATGATCCACAATATCCGTAAATGACAATCGCACGTTTGTATTTTGATCCTGGTAGCTGTATTTTTCGTTATAAACGGCCCACTCTGGCAAGCGCTCGGAGAAGGCCCAGCTTAGAGCATGTGACATCCAACGCAATCGTGACGTCGGTCGTCTCGAGACGAGCAAAGCTACGGCGAGGCTGACGTCGAGAGGATGGCCTTGTCGTTCCAGCCACCGAAGCGGCTGCTTTTGTACGAATTTTGAGTGACGGGTTAATCATCTATAACCTTGTAGGGGGACAATAGCAACTTCTGCGACACACAAAAGGGATTCTCGGGAAGAGGGGAGTTCCTCCTTCCCCCTTTTCTCGTCGTGGCCGGAGGCGAGACAACCTCCGTCACTAGCTGTCAAGGTTCCTAGACGAGCATTACAAACGAGGCGTTAGCGACATACACCAGGTGCTCTTTGCTAATCGTTTAATTCGTTTTAAAATTCCTTTTCGAGACTTTTATAACAAGATATTGGTATGTTCTATGTGATACTGCTCTTTTGAACACATATAGACCACAAAATGAGCGCCGAAATTTCGTTGTAGTATCCCTTTAAAGTACATTGTACTTTAAGTACTTCAAGTAGATTTGGGAAACTTGTACCTTACTTGAAGTACATGCTTTGAGTATGTACTTGTACTTTACCTGAAGTATTTTTTCCTGATACTTTCTGAGGAAAGTACAATTCCCGACTACAAAGTACATTCCCCAAATTTGGTTTAGTTAAATTTGTATCACGAAATGATGCTTTGTCAACTCCGAAGAAATACTGGGAGGGATATTCTACCCTTACCAGAAACGTGAGCAGACGACGCATCGCTCCGTTTGTTCTAGGGGCGGCTTTCCCAGCTTTTCGAACTCTCACTACTTCTCGGTCGGTCAGCGCAAGCGAGGAGGCTTGAAATATTTGGAGAGCAAAATTAATCATAATGTATCACCTGAGACTGTGGTGCGGAAAATTAAACTTTCAAGTCGAAGAAAAAGACAACAGAGGAGATCGAACGTCACAATGTTTTGAGACATTCTCTTTTGTCTTTTCTTTCGACTTGAAAGTTCCTTAATTTTTTTGCACTAAATCTCAGGTGTCACATTATGATTAACTATCACCAGCTCGTTTGCACACTCACTGTTTTCTTCATGAGGACACTACTCTATGAGACGATTGCTTGCGGAAGCTACGGGGCGGACGTCATGCTCTCTTTAGTACATTTAACCCCCCTGGGTGCAACAATCCAGTGCAAGCGGCGCCAAATTCAGAAGAGGGACTTCTGAATTTCGCTCCATTCCTGAAAATAACTACCCTGTGGCAACTAGAATTTGTAAAATATTCGCCGCTGTTCTTCAAAACAGGTCATGCACCCCTGATTATCCCTGGGCAATGCATACCAGTTAGAAAATCACTGTATAGTGGAATGAAAGGGCATCATGAAAGATTGTATTAATATATTTGACTTGTACTTTACTTTGAAAGTGCACTGTATTTATAGTACTTTACTTCAAGTTCATTGCACCCAGTGTACTTACTACTTTACTTGGAAGTACATCACGTCTCATTTACTTTGTACTTTACTTTAAGTACTTTTTAGATGTACTTTACCAAACACTGACGACAGCTATGATGAAAGCACAGATTCGCACACTAAACTTTGATGGCTTTCGATTCGCACGCGCGTGTTTCGATCAGCGTTACTGGTTTCGATTTCATGAATGACGTTACTTGCGCAGTTATACTTTCGCATAGCTATATTCATACAACGTAGTGTTAAACATTTGAGATTTTATTTTGTGGGTTTTACTAAGAAACGTTAGTCACGTTTGTCTCGTTTTTGTAATTTTTGTGCTACCACCCAACCGCACTACCGCACTACTTCGCCGTCGTCATTATCGGGTAGCAGAAACAGTGTCGGCAACGCTGGAACAGAGTTTTTGGCGAACGAGTGTATGCATGACTGTACGACCGTGTCGGTGTAGGTGCTGCCTTGCCGACGTTTTGTTGTGTTATGTTCCACTTTTAGTAGTGTTTACGAGTTGTTGTTCTAAGGAAACCTGGTCGTAGAGCGTGTGTTTGCTGTATGCTTGAACGTGCTCATAATATTGTAAGCTGTGCATAATCGTCACATCGATAGAGCGAAACTGGTGAGCAAATATCGCGCCCATTTCTTGAAACGCCGTCTTAGATGTACTTCCAAATTCAACGAACTAAGCAAGCATGATTGTCCTTTCATTTATTATTTCTGTGCAGGCAATACCATGCCCAACTCCGGTGTTGCAGCCCTTTCAGTTGCATTTGTTCTGTTTCTTGTTGTGAATTTTTCCCTACACAAGATTGATGAAGGTAGGTTCCATAAGATTTCTCTAAATCTGTAGCGTCGTTTCTCGATCCTACAGCTCCTAGCGTAACCTTCTGCGGTCTCGAGGTTTTCTAACTGCCTGTTGCATTTGTGATTGTTTTCTACCCAATGTTACAGGTCATGTCGGCGTCTACTACAGGGTAAGCACGGTTCTTGCCGGCTTTATGAAGCGATGCTCAGTTTCCATGGGTGTTTCTAATGCGTTGCCGATTTTGTTTTCTTTCAGGGTGGTGCATTACTTAAGCAAACGAGTAGTCCAGGCTTTCATATGATGATACCCTTCATTACAACATTCAGATCCATTCAAGTAAGTTTTACTCGCCTTCTTGAAAGATTTATCTCGAGCGAATTTTCCTTTCCGTACCCTTTTCCCTCACAGTTTTACAAACTTTTCTATTCTTTATTAAATTGTTCTTTCAGGTAACCCTTCAGACTGATGAGGTGAAAAATGTGCCATGTGGAACTAGGTAAACAAGTTAAAATCCTACAACTAGTTTACATCTCTTTTTTTTTTTGATGGGTTATTTTTTTTAATGAAACCTTTTTATGCATGTGGCTAATAATTAACCTCGTTTCGGTTGGGATTAGTGCATTGAGCTGTACAGTAAGTGAATTCACCGGGGACATTTCCGTGGAAGTCATGAGGCTTAATGCCTTTTAAACATTAATTCTGAAATTAACCCATTCACTGATATCTTGAATAAACGTTGCTCCGTGTTGCTTCCGTTTTTTTTTTTTTTTTATATACACTTAGACACTGTTTATAAACTATAGTCCGTTGCAACCTAAGAACGAAGGGCGAGGGTAAGACGGGCCGGGGAGGAGGAAGCAGATGGAACGCTGGAGAAGAGAGGGGGAAACCTCCTTCTCTCTTTAGTGTTCCGTCTGCTTCCTCCTCCCCGGCCCATCTTACCCTCGCCCTTCGTTCTTAGGTTGCAACGGACTATAGTCTGAATTTGCCCACACCAGGTGTGGGCACTGCACTTGCACAGAAACCACATTCGTGGGAGGTGAAGCATCTGCACATGCACAGTGCCAACAGCAGTGCCACTGCAGTGGTGGGACGTCGGAGGTTTGACTTGGTGTATACCTGCTTTTACCATATTATTTTACATATGCAAATAGCACTCCACAGCCAACATCGCTCCAATATGACATCATAGGCAAGCTGTGTGCGGCGTAAGCAGTTCATATGTTTAGTTTATATATCTGTGGAGTTTCTGCACATGAACTGCACGCATGCTTATGCGACCAGAGGATTTGGGAGCCACCAGGATCACACCCGCACATTGGAAGAAGCCTGAGCGGAGCCTACTGTGCTGATTTCCCACAAAATAGTTGCAAGCGGGCTTCGAAGTACTGACCAAACTGATGCATGACATTCCCAGCAAGCCAAATTTTTCCTGCTGAAGCCATTAGATGGATGTAGAAAAGCCCAAAGAAGGCACAAATTTTCACAGCAACACCCACACGGGTGTAGAAAGCAACAAAATACTGCCAATATGAGGCCTATTGTTAATTCCAGTGAAGTCTGATGTTACTCTGTTTCACCTTTAGATACACAGCAGTGAAGGCTACAAGCACGAGCTCCTTGCTCATGGACGCACCTCTGTTGTATGCAGCAGGAACAACTGCCAAAAGCTGCGAGCTCGGGCTTTTAGCCTTCGCTGCGATATGTCCTAAGATGAAACGGTATGCAGCAGTGTGCAGTTTCAATCACTATATTGGGGTTTAGAAAGTGTGAATTGATTGATTAAATTATTCAGCCGAAGGTTGCACCGTGTGCTGGCTACCTCTGCCTTCGTCTTGTCATGTTCTTGAGCTTGCAGTGTGTCAGGCAAAAAAATTTAGTGTTTTTCCACCTCAAAAATAAACTATGAATCACTGATTGCTTATTGTTCGCCCCAATGCAGCTCTAGCAGTTCAGACCAGATGGCAAAGTTTCAGAGCTTGCCATTATCTGATTAAAAATTTATAAGTGATTGTCGGAATATTTTAATAAGAATATCGGGCTTGTTCTCAGCAGCCATCAACATTCATCTCAATGTATTTGTGAGCTTTGAGGTTGCAGTGTTCTCACAAAAAATTTCTGAAAATCACTTATTACTTTTGAATTAAGTAACTGCAAGCTATAAAACCTTGGCATCAGCTCCATACAGAGTGTTCGGCTATTCACAGTTAATTTTTGCAAGGACAAAACACTAAGCTTTTTCTGCAGAGTGTTTGACAAGCAGCAAGTGGCAGCCTCTTTCCCAATAGCGTGTTATCTGTCGTGATAGCAAAGCTCGGGGCTGCCAAAGAGTGTTTGAGTAAGAAAATGGTGTCATCGGCTATTTTAAGCTCCTTATTTCAGGGCATACTCGCCCCTCACTGGATCAGTATTTTTATAGAGTATATTTTGAAAAGAAGTCTTCTGAGAAGCCTCAAATTGGGCAGTTGACTTTTTACTGAAAGATTGCACCTTTGGGGTTCTAAACAAGACTCAGTCTTCATTATGTTGGCTGTCTGTCTGAGGCTTTCCAGGGTGTTTGTTTTTGAGTTCCTTCCATGGGCTACTTCTATCTTTGTGTATTGTATCAAGCATATTTAACCATTCTGATTGTCGCTGGTCCGTAAGGGGGGGAGGGGAGGAGGAGGAGGAGGGGGTTTGATCCATGCTCTCCGTTCGAAACTATAGTAAATACCTTGTGGTTTGTTGTGGACAACAACCTTGATGGTGTTAAATTGATATGGTGGAAATCCACTTACAAGACTTATTTGAAGCAGTGCACAGAGCAGCGACATTCACACTTCCCATTTAAGCGATTACCGTAAAATCCCGATCAAGCACCCACTCAAAATTTGAAGACAATCGCATAAAACTGGTGGATGGGCACTTCTTAGATCAACAGTTTGTGAAGATATGTCTTGTGTGCTTTTCAAATGTTACAAAATTGAGGGGTGGGTGCTTATTGTGGAATGGGCGAATGTTTGGTATTTATGGTATAGTCCTGTTTATCAATGTATGACCTAAGCTTTTCTGCAGCATGTTTGGCTGGCTTCAGCTATGATGATCCTTCATTGACATCTTTCATCATACAGATTTATGCTGATAAAATTTCGTAGATGGTGCTGCCACCTACGAAACATCTCCAGCTTTTATAACACAGTTTGTATTCATATGAAATCAAGGCACCACGGGCATTGTACTGAATTTATGGTCGAGGGCTATTGGAGCAGGTCTATGGAAGGGAAAGCCACAGCTCACCTTCTTTTCATGGATTGGGTGGCATGACTCTTCACTCGGAAGATAAAATTGAGTGATACAATTTAATTTTCGTCAGATTCTAAGAAAAGTTTTAAAAAGTCAAAACCTTGTTGGTCGTCCTTTCTCACCAGGCAGCTATGTTTAAAACAGTACACAATTTGCCACTGCAGAAGTGGCTTTGGACATGCTAAACTAAGCAAGCATACCCCATTCTTATCAAGCATTTGTACTATGCTAATTGTTTTGTTTTATTCTGCTGGACTGACTCAGTTTGCATCAGTGTGGCTGCAAGGAACCAATCAGAAAGCTCGCTTTCTGGTCGTTTCTTTAGGCTATATTACTCTTTGGTGCATTCTTTGGCTCATGCTGAAATAACGAAATTGATGACCAGATTTATTTCTTGTCTTGTTTCAGTGGCGGTGTGATGATCTATTTTGATCGAATTGAAGTTGTGAACATCTTGAGTCCAGACAGTGGTGAGTTGGGTACTGAATGTTAATAACAAGTGTGTTCGACTGCTGTGTATAAGGATCACAACTATGGCCTAGTTATTACTGTGCTGTAACAGAACTCTGCCATGATTTTGTCGATCCATAGGCAGCCGTGCTATTGCGTAGTCTGTTGGTGACAAGTGTGAACAAAGTAAGGATAAATTTGAGTGGTTCTCTTGTATAACACAGTGTGTTGAGGGGCTTTTGTTTACTTTGAGTTTGTCGATAACTCCATGTGTTTGTGTTGTCTTTTCATACATGTTACTACCAGTTACAAAGTCCTTTAGAAGTAATTCTTGTGACACGAAACCTGGGTGCCCATCAAATTGAGCACCTTTTAGTGTAGGTATTATGTTTAGCAACTAAAATGATTTCATGTTAAAGGGACACTGACAGGGTGTTTATGCTCGCCGAGGTTTTTAGTTGTGCATGACATATGAGAGCCCAACTACCCAGAACACTATTTGCGACTCAAAATTCGGTTTCTTTCCGCCCGAAAACCGCCGATCAAGAACTGGCCTGTTCGAGTCTCGCTCACTCTCTTTTCCGTGGTCACAGGCCGTTTCTAAGGTATTGATGCGACCACCAAATTTAATGAAAGTCGTTGGTCACTAAAAGCAGACACTCAATATTAAAAATAAAAAAAATATGAAACCCATTTTTTGTGGCTTTAAAAAGCTGCAAATACGTTGATTGAAAAAAAAGTTCCACAGAGAATCAGAAGCATTCTGTGCGTAGCGTCGTTTCACGTATCGTGGGACTCGCGGGGACAGTGATGGCAGCGGACGACGGGGCGCGGGACCTCTACTTCAGGACTGTCGTTCGCGGTACCGGTGAATTCTGTCTGCCTTTAAAAGAGAAATTTGGGACTGATCAAAAGAATTGGTATTCATCTCGAACGACATGCCCGACCACCAAGCCAATTCGCACGAAGACGTCGCCGAGCCGTCGCTCTCTTCTCGTGGCTGAAGACATCGCTCGCGCAAACTTCAAGCACGACGTGTCTACTTCGAGTTGAATATGCACGCATACGATTTCTTTACTAGGTGCGAATGTTGCCAATGCGTGGTGCTTCCCGACTTCGACCCGGGAGTGCTTTTGCTGGAGGAAAGTCAGCAGCAAACTTTCCAACTTACAGTTTACCGGCTGAATTATTACTAAGTAAAGAGATCCCCAGTAGCTCAGTGGGAACGACATCCGCTTCACACGCAGCAGGACCGGGTTCAATCTCCAGTAATGGTGTTTTCTTTTTTTTTCTTTTTTAAACATTTTTTTATGTTTACATTTCTTTTGTTTTTTTCACAATTTTCACTGAAGAAACAAACAAAAAATAACTAACAAATGTTGTAGACAAAACGTCGCTAAATTAAATGGGATGGGATGTCCTTTTTGGCTCCTGCGAGCTCAATGTAATCACTTTCCACAAAATGCAAGGAGCATATAAATCAGGTAGCGTCCGCTTTCCGAGGTGCCCGTAAGATCCCGTTGATCTTTCGGAAACTCTGTCGCACAATGCCACTTTTCTTCGGACGCAGGACATGTGAGCCAGCTCTTCACGCAACATCTTGGGTGTATTCTTTTCGGAGCCAATCATGGAAATTAACCACGGGCACTCACTACTCATCTCAAACTCCTCAATGTACAAAACAACTCATCTGGGAGTACAGAACAGCGAGCGGAACAAACATAACTGCAAAAGAATCGCGCGGCAAACAGTTCCCGCTACGCCGCATGTCGTCTGCTACACAGAGGGGGAAAAAAAGAAGAAAAAAAAAGTGCACGGTCTGGTGTAGTTACGTGGCTTCCGCCACTCTCTCCACTCCCTCCAACCTCCGTGCGCGGGTTTTGGCTTTATTACAAAAATACGCTACTCTGTTGCAAAATGTTAATTGGGTAGTCCTCCGACACCGTAATAAAGCGCCTGGCAAAAAATGAAAAAAATTTTGGGGGGTGTCAGTGTCCCTTTAAAAGACCACATGCACTCCTGACAGCAGCTCCTGCTTGTTGATTATTCAATATTAGTCGGTCATAGATGTGAAGTGGGTCACATGAAGCATCACTGGCGTGGTATATGTTGCATTTTCTGGGAACTTCAAGCTATGGGATCAATTTTAGTGGCTCTAATGGTTTGAACAGTAAAGTGCAAGGTTGTCTTCAAGCAGTCATTTAAATCACTTCCATCCTAGACTCTTACATTACCGTATTTACTCTAGCAATAGCCGCACTGTTTAGGAAGAAAACCTGAGGGTTTGCTTTTCCGCGGAGCACACGGATTGCCAATCACCGCGATCGACAGCATGATTGCAGCGGTTTACGGGACAGAGATAACGTCTTGGCGCGAAGATATCATCTGTAAGGATTGCACTTGTATGGAGAATTGTGTTCTCGATCTAGCTATTCGCTCTGTTATTTATGCGCAACGCGATGATTGGCTGTAATATGTATTCTGCGGGAAAGTAGACTTAAGGCCCTTGTTAATAAATAGTGTGGCTGTTACTCGAATAAATATGGTATTTTGGTTGAGCTGGATGAATTGCCACACCCCAATCCTAGACCTGCTTTGTTGTTTCAAGTTTCCATGTTCACCCACAAGGAACACACCCTGTTTTGTGGCTGTTCTTTATCAAATCTATGATAAAGTTTAAAAATCCTGCGTAATATATTACAACAACAAAAAGAACAACGATGGAAGTGTTGATTACGTTTACATGACATAGGTAGTTAAACTAGACATTTCTAGCCATTTAACCGATTGTACATGTTCAACTTGGTTGTGTGTCCCCATTAAAGGGACCATGAAATCACCTTTTTACTTTTGCCAAATAACTTTTACATTAAACCTTCAATGTTCACTGAACGCCGAACAGGCATCCGTTTTCGTTTCGGTTTATTAACTTCTACACGAAAAATTATTGAAATATCGAGTTTTTCTTCTCTCCAACTCACCGCAAAACAAGCCGCGGCGTAATTTTGACGGTCGTGACGTGCTCTGTCACCGGAACTGGAAGTTCTCTCGGCAGTAGGAGAATGGGAGCGTTAGCGGCGAGCTGGCGGTGTGCCGGTAGGTTTTACCACAAGGTTTTACTGCGCTGATGGCGCCGATGCCACCGACATATTTTCTGAATCGGCGCCTCTCATCACCGCGATAGCCATGGACACATCGCAGCTGAGCGAAATTCAATTTAGATATGTTGCGCTACAGCGACAGCATGGGACTGGTCCCATACGCCGGTACGAAGCGCAGCAGGTCGTCAGCACGACGCTTCTCCGCCGCCGTCAGCCGTTTCCGCGGTATCTCTAAAAAAAAGGGGACGCGCTGTCACTCACTGGCGTAGCAGAAAATGCACAGAGTTTTCTATGGGCTCAAGCTTTATTAACTTTTATTTTGTCAGGATAGGCTCGCAGGGCAGAGTGGATGAAAAAAGAAAAGAAAAAGATGCAGTACGCCGTCTTGGACGATCACGACTTTAAAACACGACTTTACTGATAGTACAAATCTCGCCACACGCCTTTTCTACGATTGCAAAAGACAATGTAATCTTAGCAGAGATATAGCAACGTAGAAATATGATTTCGTGATCACATAGACGTTGCGATCGTTCAAGGAATGCTAACACTAATCACTTTTCTCGGGTGATGAAAACGCATCAAAATTCGCATCCTTCATACGACGCCTTTAAATACAGTACGCACCAGTAATATCTTTAACTTGATCACACGCATGGAATGCGCAAAATAAGAAATCCGGGCGATGTTCGAGGAGACAAATGCTAAGAAAGCACCACTGTAGTCGAAGTAAACAAAGACGACGGCACGAGCGTTTCTGCTGTCTTGAAGGTGCCGCCACAACATCACCGCACGAGTAGATGGATCTTCCCTTCTAGGACGTGCTGGGTTATCATCGCGACACACGACGAGAATTCAGTCAAGGATAGCGCTCTACGCGGAACGATGAGCTTCCACCACGCCGACCACGTCGATCATCACCACCGACGCCATGTTTTTCGGCAGACAGGCGGCTATGCGCAGGCGCAGTCTGATCTTTCTCTTGCTTTGTTTACCACACGATAGATGGCGCATAGCTCCGAGCATTATAAAGTTCGGCAATTTCCGTCACATCGCTAATTATTCAACAAAATGTGGATCAGAATATTCTTTAACAAAACTTTTAAGAAACATTCGCCGGCTATTTATTGTTTATGATCGCGGTGCTGGTGAGGTAGGCTCTGATCCAATAGGCGACGTGGATTTGGCTGACGTGCCGTGGCACCGCGGATGCATCGCAGTGAAAAGGCAGAGAGCTTTCGAAGGAAAGAAGGTATAAAAGAGTCCGCTTTTCTTTTAAAAGTTCTATAGCGAAAATGTTTTTTGGCTCTCTATTTTTGTGTTTTGGTTTTCTTTTCACACCTTTTACGACGTGCGGTGGACGAAATTCGATTTCAAAATCGTTTCATAGCCCCTGTAACATTGGAGAAGAGAATTAAAGCCTGGAATGCTACACTCAAACTTCATGAAGTGTGCAGAAGGTTTGAACACATGTGCGGTGCAAAATTTGTGGATTATCCTCTCACTTCGGTGACATACTGTAAACCCTTTATTTCCGCGGCCCCTATTTTCGTGAATCGGTCACAGAGGACATAATCGCGGACACTAGATTTCGCGATTTCCAAACGCTCCTGCATTGAAACTTTTAAAGGGACAATGAAGGCGATTTAATTTAATTTTTTTAAATTGTGTTTTTAGGCTTCTTGGGAACCTGGCATACTGCCTAAATTTTTATAGACATTTGTAGCGCATATTTCTATACCTCGAAAGAACTGAAGAAGCCGAAACTCAACTATCTGCGTTTCGTTTTTGGGCCTCCAGCGGAGAGTGGCGTGCGGAGTGACGTCACATGTGTTGTCGGTGCCGGTAGCATTTAGGGCGAGACTCTGGTTACCGCGGTGGGTTATAGCAGCCTTGATGAGCGCGGTCGTTCTCCGAATTTGTCAACATGGACGGCAATGCCACGCTCGCGAGCGAGTTCGGGCTTCCGTTCGGTAACCGAACACCAGACGGGCAGATGCGTGCGTGGCGGCCTCTGCTATCACCCGGCGGAGACGCTGGCACAGCCGGCAACGGCGGCCCGCTATGCCGAAGGACGGACGTCGGGGGAGATGCAGAGGGAAGCGGCAGTGATCTGGCCTGGCGCGTCTGGCGGCGCGTCAGCGACCAGTCGCTGACGCGCCGCCTGTGACGTCGCGCTTCTTGGCCCCGCATCGGTCACGGCGAGCTCCGCGCTCCAGCTTCTCCTGGCTTCTCCGCGCAACTCTCGAGCGTCGCCCCGGTCGATCCCGGTGCAGTTATTCGCCGCGACTGTTTCATTGATTTAGCAGCGCACAAGCGCCGGTTTACGGCTGAAATTTGGGCAACGTGGCGCTGACAGAGGCGTGCCTGGAGACCCAGTTCAATCGCCAAAAAGATGTCCTGAAATTGCCTTCATTGTCCCTTTAAGGGCCGAAACTTCAAGACGTGCCGCTTCAATTTCGCCGAATTTTTCGATTCGAGCGAAATTCGCGAAATTTGGGGAGCTCGCGGACGGTAAAGGGTTTTACAGTATATATGTGTTTTTTGTTAATGTGAAGGGCTAGACATGAGGATGGTGCACGGGCCGTCTGTCAGAAACTGGTTGTTTCAGCACACTCGGTGCTTTGCATCTGTCGATGCCGTTTGGCATAATTGCCAGAGCCGCTCAGCTGCAATGGCCGGCCTATATTTTATCCTTTCTCTGATAACATATGACATTCTTTGTGAGGACATTAACATTTCTTTTTGCAAGTTATCCCCATCATTTGCTTGTTTACAAACTGACCATCTCTGTC
Source organism: Ixodes ricinus (assembly GCA_037355805.1). Lineage (NCBI taxonomy): Eukaryota > Metazoa > Arthropoda > Arachnida > Ixodida > Ixodidae > Ixodes > Ixodes ricinus. The sequence goes on from JAZHYW010007369.1 coordinate 201,135, forward strand.
GAGCCATGTCTTTGACTGGTGGTCAAAAGCAATTTGTCTTTCTGCGATACAGTGCTTCATGCTCCTGCTATATTTCCTAGGTTTTCATTTCAGTGATACGACATGGTGAAGAACTGACACTACGGACTATGACCAGGACCCTTATATTCAACAAGGTGCATCACGAACTGAATCAGTTCTGCCAGCGTTCATAACCTTCCAGGAGGTCTACATCAATTTATTTGGTAGGTTCTTGATGGACTTTTCTTAGTTACAGTGTCATACAATGCCCTGAGGGTAACTAGATGTAAAAGGCTACGATGACATGACGCGGTGGGTTTCAAAATGAGGGCTGCTTTCCAACAAAGTGTAACATATTACTAAATGGGATGTGAAGAGGTTGGAAACTGCAGTCATTCATTCTGTAAGTTAAAAATGTTCAGTCATTTTAGTAAGAGACTGTTTGTGACTGTTTGTCATTCAAAAGCTCCTAGATTGCTTTGGTTACTTGTTACTCTCCCTTTAATACTTAGTGTACTGAAGCCACCAAAACTACTGGTATTGGCGTGGGACTTCATCTAGCATCCATAATTTGCATCAGAGTGCATGCTGATCAAAAGCTAAACCAAGACAGGCTTGCATCAGCAGCTTTGATGGTGTTGTACACTGGAGTATAGTTGCAGATGGTTTGGAAATTTGACTTGTAGGATAATTCAGCCAGCTTTCCTTTTTTTACTGGTTTCCAAGGACCTGGATGCATACCCTGCTGCTCATGTTACTGACCTCCTGTTATCAGCTTCTCTTACAGACCAGATCGACGAGAATTTGAAGACTGCTCTTCAGAGGGACCTCATCATCACTGGCACCTGGGTTGTTCATTCAGGCTGTGCGTGTGACAAAGCCAAAGATCCCCGAAACAATCAGACGGAACTATGAGATGATGTGAGTTGTTGTCCTTTGCTGTTTTTGGGTTGTTGGAAACCATCATGTTTTATTCTTGTACGTGTGTCTGATATGTAAGGCTCTAGAGACATTCAAATCAGTATACAGTCGCCGACCAATTATTCGGATTTCGCAGGGACCGAAAAAACATCAGAATAATAGAGCAGTCTGAAAAATCAGCAGATTGAAAAACTTGCCTTTATTACTTCCAAGTGGGCTTAAAAAAGCGTAAATAGTGCCTTGCTTCAGGTTCACGCCTGCGTGCCTTGTTTTATGTTATGCCTCTGTTTGCGTTCGGCAACTTTCTGTTAGCTTGAGAATTGCTGCCTCCTTTTCTAACGTTATGAGTGAGTACTTTCTGCTCTTCTTTACGACACATCGCGGCGGCAGAAGAACAGATGGGGCCATGACGTCCGAGCCAAGCGTTGTCCGAACGAGATGAGAGGCGCAAATCCAGGAGCGTCAAAATGGGGACGCGAAAGGGGGCAGACGGGCGGAGGCGCGAAGGGATTGAAGGAAACAAAGCAAAATGATAATGATGATGATGATGACGTGCAGCTAAATGGGAAAAAAGGGCTACGCATAGCGTCACCTAGCGGTAGGACTCAGGAGTACTCAAGTAAGCTGCCAAACCAAGCCAATCCATTACGCAGCCAACATAGAATTCAAAATGGCCGCTTCTCGGTAGCGTTTCCTGCTGATCGCTCGCAGACGATTTTGTCCGAATAATCAAACTTTCGGACTTCAAGCTGTCCGTAACATTGGTCGTGAATATTCACTATTTCCTGAGGTGAAGTCCGCGATTCTTCCTTTAGGTCGGAATATCGAACAAGTCCGAACTATCAGAGTCCGAAAAAACGGTCGGCGACTGTAGTTGAAAAGACAGTTTCACCTTGTTCTGTTGTATCAAGAGCTCTACTGTAATATTGGGGTCGGTCGTACGCTTGCCCATTACTCGCATGGTGTCCTGTGGTGCCGAAGTAGATGCTTGCAGGCAAAAATAAATAATGATTGTTACAATAAAAACATAAAAGAAAATGTGTTCCCCTGAGGTCGTTTGGTTGCACCAATGGCAGTCCTAGGTCTTGAGCTGTTCTGCCACGAACTTGTGGCTCGAGTTCAGGTTGCAGCCCTGCCGTGTCACACCAATCACCACCCTACAGCATGTAAACTAATGCTTTAAAGGTGTTTTAGACGGCCCGGAGAAATCGGTTTTGTAAATTATTGCGCTGCAAATTTACTACAGAGGTTGGAAGCAGGTGGTGGAAGGTTGCATTGAAAAAAATGAAGGAATGAACTTGCCTCTTTCAATAGAAAAAAACAAAAACAACAACAACAACAACAAACGGAACCCCTGTTTTGTGCAATCTATGCCACCACTTTGCAGACGATGCACGCATAGAGAGAAGTGCTGCCGACAGTTGGTATGAGCCTCGTCGAGAGAGCGCACTACCAATTCGGAGTTCTTTGCGAGATTGTCTGCTATAAGTTTGAATCGGCCGGCTCTTTGTTGCACGTTGCATGCATGCGACTTGTACCAGTTACTGTGCTAAGTGTGGGCTTATACAGACTAGAGTCCAAAGTTAAAAACCGATTAATTACTTCACAACAGAGGAAAACCGGTAGAATATTTGATCTTGTGTCTCTGGAAAAGTCGCAGACCAGCCTGATTTCCTTGGAAGTGTCACCACATGTGTGAAACGTGGGTCCCTAGTTGATCCAGAGTCAAAACATCAATCCATGCACTGGAAGACTTCCACTTGTCTGAGACTGAAAAAAGAAAAAAAGCATAGGCGAGGAAATTGAGATGAGTCAATATGTATAGCTTTTTTCGCATCAGGAAGTGTCAGCATGATTGAATAGGTACCTAATGTGTCAACTGTCAATCAGAGGGCACTATGATGGTTTTCGTCCATGTGTGCTGGTTCACTGTGTACACCATTACAAAGGAGAAAACAGCTAACTTGCTGAAGAGTGTCATGCAAGATGACCTGTAACATTGCTTCCAACAGTGCCAAACTCAAATGAAGCAGTGTGTACAGAGAAGGACACATTTGAGGGAAAGATATTAAAGTTTAAGGTTGTTTAAACAAATCCTATTTTGTAAAAAATGTCCAGTTTCTAAACATATATCCATGCCTCAAAATAAAGGTGAAATTGCAACCTCTGTTGCGACGAGATACCAACCGCTCATTGGCTAGGTGCGCCATGATTGTTGTAGCCTCTCGGCCATCGAGAAGCTCCGATCTTGTGACACTTTTTGATCAATCGCTGTCGGTAGAGTACTTTCCAGGTTTGGGAGGGATACTTTAAAGCAGGGGTCTCAAACACGCGGCCCGCGGGCGCATGCGGCCCGCGACTCGCTGGGACGCGGCCCGCAGGCAACCGGCTACGAGTCCCGGTTTCCACGTCTCGAGCGCTAGAAATGGCATGCGCCATAGTGATCTCATCTCCTCGATTCATTTTCGCTCGAAAAGTAGCTCTGTTCTTTTAACATATTCACATTGTTTATACCTATCTGTGTTCATTTGCCCTTTGTTTCGCTTTATTTTTTGCTTCCCAGCTTTTTGTAATGTACAACAATTCCGCTACTAGGCTGCAAGCGCGAGCTATTCGTTGAAGGATGCATCTCGGCTGCGCGAACTCTCGATCAGCAGGAGCAACTGCCAAAGATAAAGCTACGAGCTCGGGATTCTCGCCTTCAAAAAAATATCACCATTAAAAGACAAGTATTTGTTCAGAGTGTTATAATAAAAATTGTCAGGAAAGCAAGAACTGTCAAATTAACTGATTGTTTTCTTAGAGACATGTTGAGCTTGGTTAACTCCTGAGTGAATTGAGCAAATGGAAGCGACAGTGTACTTGCTCTCTTGTTCTGTTAAAATGCCAGCACGTTGGCGAGGCGGTGTCATTTTAATTCTTGTTATCACATCAGGTCAGGGCCCAAAGTAGTCATATAAACAAATCAAATCTAAAGATGTCACTGGCAAAACTGTGAGTTTACAAAAAGCATAAAGCACGAGGTCTCTTCTCTTTAAAATCTTTTGACCTCCCCCCTCCCCGTCCACTCTTTTACGTTGGCCCTCGACCTTTCCGGTGTGGGCTATCTGGCCCCCACACTCAAATGAGTTTGAGACCACTGCTTTAAAGGGATGGTGAACTGAAATTTGGACTTCAGAAAACAATGCAGGAGCTGTAGGCGGGACACTACAATCCCTACAACACTACTCGTAAGGCGATATCTCGAATGCACGGCCGTATTTTTTGGAAAAAGAGGTCGAGATTGAACGAGGCCGATGAGGCACGTGACGTCAAGATATCTTGTTTCCTCCTCTCTTCGCTTCGCCCCCTCAAGGCGGTGAGGCGGAGAAGACGCGAGGCCGTTCCCTCTCCTCCTCGGAAAAACAAGATGTAGACATATATGTCAAATGCGCCTCCTTTTCTTGAAAAATACGGTCATCCGTTCGAGATATCGCTGTATGAGTGATGTTTTGGTGTTTGTAGCATCCCGTTGCACGCTTTTGCCGCCGTGTTTTGTGAAATCCAGATTTCTGTTCAGCATCCCTTTAACACAGTGGTTCTCACCCCGTTTGTGGTGAGGGGAAGGGAAAGGTATAGTAGGTTAATTATGATAGTGATTTAATAAATGTATTAAATAAGGGCTAGTGTGAAGTAGGCTTCTCTCATTGACATACACATGAAAAATCTCATCTGAAAATTGGAGCATTGCTTCTCAATGTGAAGAAGATCCAACTTTTATTGCCGGGCTTGACTGATGAGGCAGCGTTTCGCAAACCCCTAGAATGCCTTCGCGGACCCCAAAGGGTTCATGGACTTCCATTTGAGAGCCACTGCTAAACAGAAGGTTGCTCTTTCCACACACGTGTGATGTGAGTGTCAAGCCGATTAGGCTAAGCCGATACAACTATTATGGCAATAGCAGCGCCCACTCTTAATAGACCTTGCTTAAAAGTCCCGAAAAGGCCATGCGCAAAGTCCCATATGCTCCTCCTTGCCTTCGCAGCATCTATCGTATGACACTGAAGAGAGAAAGGGTAGTGTAGTTGCTTTCCTGCCCTCGTCCGCTCAAGTACATTTCCTTCGTCTGCCAGAGCCAGTTCTGTACAGGCTGTTTCCGGCATTCCTTGTGGCTCTATGGGCGGTGCAGCACGTTTTGCAATGGGTTTATTTGCACTAGTGGTGGCATACCTAAAGTTGTGGCAAAATTTAAGTAGCCGTGAATTGTTAGAACGGACAAATCATTAACTTCCATCCGCTATCGGTACTAGATAATGCATAAGAACCATTTGCTTCTTTTTAGAGTGAAAAGTATAATACTTAATTGTAAACCATTGCTTAAAAGCTAACTTGTTTATTGTTCTGCCGAACTCATTTGATGGGCTGCATGTCTTGTTTCAGGCTTACACAAGAAAATGATCAGTTTTACTTCCAGCACCACTTTAGAGCCCCTGTCATAGCAAAAGCATGCTGTTTCCTAAATTCTTTTATTAAAGGGACACTGACAGGGTATTTATGCTCGCCAAGGTTTTTATTTGTACATGACAAATGAGAGCCCAACTACCCAGAACACAATTTGCAGCTCGAATTTCTACTTCTTTCCGCCCGAAAACTGCCGATCGAGAACTGGCCGGTTTGAGTCGTGCTCACTCCCTTCTCTGTGGTCACGTGCCATTTTCTGTGGTTTACACACAACCACCAAAGATAATCAAAGTCGTGGGTCATCGAAGGCATGATGCACTCAGATACTACAAATGGACAAAAAATTTGATACCCACTTTTTGTGGCTTCTAAAAAAATAAAAATATGTTAATTAAAAAAAAAAAAAGTTTCGTAGCCACATGATTTTTGGTAACTTTCTTTTTTATATTTCTTCTTCCTCCCCAGTCGAGTTTTGGTTTTGGTTTCGAGCAGTTCAGTTTTTACTTTATTAAATATATACTGGATATTGTAGCAAAATATTGATTGGGTAGTTTCCTGACACCATAATAAATCGCTTAGCAAAAAATTAAAACAAAATTTGGGTGGTGTCAGTGTCTTTTTAAGATTATCAAAGGCTGCCTTCACAGGTTATTTATAGCATATGCCATGGTATCCACAGGAGCATGGTAGTACATGGAAACTGTCGGAGCTTATTGCTGAACGACGTTTGTTCACTTGAATATAATCATGATAGCTGAAACTGTCTGTCTTCTGGAATGTATCCTGTGAGAGAAAACAAAGTATTTGGTCATTTGGATGGTTTATACTTCCAAGGGGGCTGTAAAACTGCAAAGTTGACATTTTCTATTACCGTATGTGTGCAGGGAAGCTGAGAAGACAAAGCTCCTGATCGCTGAGCAGAAGCAGAAAGTGGTAGAAAAAGATGCGGAGACTGATCGGAAGAAGGCGCTCATTGGTGAGCAGCAAGAGTTCATTCTTTTTTTTTCTTTTTTATGGAACGAGCTTGCGACATAGTGTTCAAGGCTGACACATGTTAGAGGTGGGGTTGTCTGCATTATAACCTGGTCATCTTATACCCGTGCCACACGGGCAACTCGAATGCCATTTACAACGAATGACATTTGAACAATCGTCCAATCAGCGCACGACACTCCGAGCATGGGGCGTTCCACGCGCGACAGATTGCGAGCTGATTTGTTGATCACACGAATGCCATTCGTTAGAAATGGCATTCGAGTTGCCCCGTGTGGCACGGGTATAAGACACTCAAGGCTAGCGAACAGGTACACTATTTTACCAGCATTCCCGCTGCTATCCGTTGCTACCAGATCATTGTAAATTGTTCCCCTGATTTTTTGGAGGATCATTCCAAAGCACGCTACTGTAGTGCTTAAGCTCTGGGGACAGAAGTACTCAAAAAGCAGTCTTGCATTTGGACTGCTATGATTTTCAGTCTACAGTATAGGTTGCATGAAAAGAAAGCCCTGTGTGCAATCACATCATTGGTTCCGGCATTGCTTACGTTGCCAGAACGATTTTGGTTTTGGGCGAATGACCGCCCCTTGTTTGTGCTGTTTCATCGAGCGCCACGTCAGGGAGCAGTGCTTCTGCCACTGCCAGGGTAGTGTTCCTATGAGATAAACAGTTTGCATGTTCTGTATAAGTTCTGTAAGCATTGTACATTCCCATAGTGGTATGAACTAGCATTTCTAAAAAAGAACAGCTGAAACAAAGTGAGGTGCGGAATAGTAACAAAATCCTTGTTTGATGTCGCATATTGGATGTCAAGATGCGAGTTCTATGACATGACCGAAATTGAGAGGCCTTTGCAGGGATTTTCAAAATTTACTTTTATGGCGATGGCATCTATCAAGCGTCCTCGGACTATTAATGGCCACGAGCGAATTAAATATAAAATAATTTTTTAGTCGGTGGCACACCCATCTGGATGCTGACAGAGCAATGCACGCTTCGGCGGCCAGATCACTGAAGGGTACATTGCACTGCGTGATACGGTCGGCTCTCAATAGTACGAAGCTCACAGGGACAGTGAAATTTTTTGAATTAAGGATACTTTGAGTTAAAAGAAAAACATACTTTTAAACCATGAGTTCTTTTATTCAGTACCTACTCAGGAGTTGTTGATGTTTGTTTGCCTCTGCTAACAGAAACGTGCAGTAGTGGCTTTGCTCTGCAAATTGCAAACCTTTCTGTGGTACCCAATGCAGTTCCTGCATCAGCGGCACTCTTGCCACTTGATATGGGAAGTTACGTGACTGTTGCCAGCCTAACCATTTACACGGTTTCACTGTCAAAAAGCCGACCACTGCTGTGATGTGCTGTGATGTTCGTGTCCGCTCGCCATGCTTGGCTTGGCTGCTTAGCCGCGAGCCATGGTTCTTCGACATGGTTACTAATAGACCTTTTGCCGACTTCCCAAGCATCAAAAAGAATGCCGGAAACATAACTGCTTGAAAGCGAAAATCTAAAAGAAATGGCACTTCATACATGCATTCCAAAATGCCTTATTTCAGGTATTTACTTAAAATATTTTATGCATGGGAGACGAGTGCGTGCAGTGCGTCTACCTAAATTCTGAACATTTTTCATGATGCTTGGGTAATTTAGCGAAAGGTCTACAGGTGGCTTTAGCATATTGTGGCCGCAGCTTTCCGTACGGTGTGGCATTGCAACTGGAAACTCGCGCTGCGACTTTGAAGCATGATTTCCAGCGCGCGCCAGGAGTTTTGCCGTGCCCTTGATGGCCTGTGGTTACACTATACTAAAACTGCCGATTAGCATCATTGGCATGTACGCATAGTATGTCTTTTGTAAGTGCTTAGAGCAAACGGTCATGTTCCGTGTCACGGCCTTTCAGCCCCTAAAACGCGAATTCATTCCTCATGTCTATCGCTCAACACAGTGTTGCTCGAGCAGTTATCTCCTACTTTTGGAAAAGAAAAGACTTTTTGTAAAGCGTATGCTAGAGCTTTGCGCTGTTAGCGGGAGCTTTGCCGTCACGTTGAGCGAAGATTGAGCTGGCGACTGCAGGACCCGAAATCTGCAGCGTATGCGATCTACAAAAAGTCCCCAATGAAATGACACATCCCGGTCCCTTCATGCAATGGTGTTGTGATGTGGAACACAACAATAGACTGAACTCACTGGGAGTTGCGCAACGCCATCGCTGCTGCGGTGCATTCTGGTACCTGTAGTTCTCAGTCTTCCGGTCGCGTCAATGCACATGGTACGCACAACATTTAGAAATTTTCAGGTTAGCACGAGATCTTTGCTGTGTATTTGTACGCCCTCACTAGATGGCGCCACTGACCCGCTTCGTAATGACTGTGCCGAGGAAGGCTAAGAAACTCTCGTGGGAGGGAGCCGACTCTGGAACCGTGTGGATGGAAGGCTGCTGTCATTACGACCGCTTATTAGTTAATAAAGTATTATGTTAAACCTGACCCCCGAAGTACATAACAACTTTAAATATTAAAACAGTGCAAAAAAAAAGAACCCCGACGGACTGGATGAAGGAGGACACAGACAGAGCGCTGCACTCTGTCTGTGTCCTCCTTCATCCAGTCCGTCGTTTTTCTTGCGCTGTTTTAATATTTTAAGTATGTCGTACCAACTCGCCCAAGCTTCAACTTTAGCAATAGATAGTAACAAGTGGCGACGAGAAACGGATCGACGACAAGCCAGAGAAGCCGCCAAGCAGCAGCACCACGGGATGACCCGGTAGAAATTCTACAGATCTACGCTGTGCGTCAACTTCCCACGCGTGAATTCCGAGACTATAGAAATGGCGACTTTTGGCAAGCTAGACGAATACGACAACAAGGAGCCCTGGTTATCCTACATGGAAAGAGTCGACGCGTTCTTCAAATCAAACGGCATAGAAGACGACGAGAAGAAGAAATGGCTCTTCCTATCAACCGTCGGGACAAGCACTTACGCGACACTCCGGAGTCTGCTATCTCCTGCAAAGCCAAAAGAGAAGAAGTACATGGAGCTCACGGCTACCTTGAACAGTCACTTCAGAACCTCCACCGTCCAAAATCACTGAGAGTTTTCGCGTTAACACACGAGTACAGCTCGAGAACGAAAGCGTCGTTACGTTCGTCGCTGAACTTCATAATTTGGCAGTGGAATTGTAGAGGCTTTAGAAAAAAGTGAGGCAACTTGCAGCAGCACATAATAAACGTAGGACGGGAAGGAGTTCCGGACCTGATAACCCTGTAACAGACAAACAACATAACCAAGCTCCCTGGCTACGAGTCTTTTAGCCAACAGAGCTGAACCGCGCGGTCGGAGGAGACATACTACTCACTACAATGGTCAAGCGCAATATTCCGGTAATACAACACACCACCGGAATACAGGGTGCAGACCACACACTGCTGGAACTGATCACGACAAGGGGCAAACACAAGGGTAGTTTCTTCGTTCTCAATGTGTATAGCAGTCCGAGAAATTCACATCGGCTCTCTAAGATTTTGCAAAACGCAGCGACTCTGGCGGGCTCGCAGACCGCACTACTCGTGCATGGGGACTTCAACGCTCCACATACGGCATGGGGATATGGTAGATGCACCGCCAAAGGTACGCATTTATGGGTAGATGCACAGCAAGAGTGACTTAAGCTAATCACGGACCCCAGTAGACGCACGAGAAGGGGCATAAGCAATGCCCTAGACACGATGCCGGACCTTACGTTTATTCGCAACAACCACCACCCGCGAGTATGGAATAACACCATGATAGACCTGGGAAGCGACCATTATATCCTGTCCATCGAGGTAACAACCTTCCTGCGTAAACCGAAGTCGTATAAAGAGCACAAAATAGTTGACTGGCCTGAGTTTCGGAAGACTAGAGACCAGGATCATGAAGCGGCAGCCGAAATTTGTAACCTAGGCGAATGGGTAGACCATCTCAAAGCTGACGCATCCAAGAACACTCATACGATACCGGAGGAAGCCAACCTCGAACAGGCCGACTCGTGTCTACTGCATCTCTGGGAGGCTAAGCAAGTCTGAGGAAACATCTACAGAAAAACAAGGGTAGCCGCGCCTTGCACCATAAAATATCACAGATTCAGGAAGAAATCGACAATCACGCGGCGATGGTCACTGCTGAGCAGCGGTTCCCGCTGTGCACTCAAATGGACGGCTCTATGAACGCTGCGCATACATGGAACATACTGCGTCAACTACTTGACAAGACGAAATCTAAAACATTTCAACAGCAGGAACTACCGTATATTGCCGCGTATAAGTCGAACTTTTTTCTTAAAAATGTGCATCTAAAATTAGGGGGTCGACTTATATGCGGAGGTGTCGACCTATATGCGGGTTCGTGCGCAATTTTGAGCCGAAGGAGAGATACTAGGGACGTTTCACCTGAGCCTAGGGACTTTTCCCTCTTTTTCCCCACATGAAGGGATAGTTTCGGATTCGCATTGCGGCTGACTCACTGAATTGTCGGATGCCAACCTCCTTGTCGGATGCACAGACGGTGGAGCCCCATTGTGATTTGGCACTCAATGACTCAGGTTTCGTGACTTCCTCGGCGAACAGCAATGATGCCTCCAAAATTGCGGGGTCAGTACAGCGCGTCCTTCAAACGTAAAGTTATTCTGTACGCCGAAGAGAAGAATAACGTCGCGGCCGAACGCAGCTTCAGCGTTTTGGAGAAGTGCGTACGAGGATGGCGGCAACAGCGTGACAAGATTTTGCGTGCTCCGGCACCCGTCGATCCTTCCGCGGCCCGAAGCAGGGACAGTTTCCTCTCGTCGAGGAAGCGGTGAAAGAATGGGTGCGAGAGCAACGAGACAAGAGCGTCAGCATGTTTTACGAGGACATCGAAAGCAAGGCACGCACCGTCACCAACGAAATGGATATCGACCGGAGCGATTTCAAGATATCGAAGAAGTGGGTGGCGAATTTTATGAAGCACCACGACTTAAGCCTCGACTTTGTGCTTAATAAGCCGTTCAAGGACCGCCTGTGTCTCTTCTATAACGAGTGGATGAGTCGGGACGACAACCCCAAGACGCCAACGGGGCGTGTGAAGCGCGCATCATTGAGCAGTGGGTCAATGACGGCTTGGTATGAACCCCAACCGACATGGTCCGCGAGGCCTTTTGAAGTGTATTTTGGCGCCGCTTCCCCCAACCGGCCCCAGAGACCCACAAGACGCCGACAGCAGCGACTGCGTCGTTGTGTCAAGCGAAGACGAGTGCGAGGATGATGCGTTTCCCAACCGGCTCCTGTGACTCAGAAGACGCACAGCAGCGACTGTGTCGCTGTGTCAAGCGAAGCGACGAGGCATGAGTCCTCCGTGTGCTAAAGTCTAATAAACGTTCATTTTTAAAAATTTACAAAAAAAAACTTTTTTTTTATTGTTAAGGGTTGGGATTTAGGGGGTCGACTTATATTTGGAGTCTACTTATACGCGGCAATATATGGTAGCTAAACTTCTTCACCAATATGAAGGCGACCACAACGAACTACTGCAAGCACTTCAAGTTAGATACATCAGAGAGAAAGTCCTCATCGAGGACCCACTGTTCAGCGGGGCCGAAAACCCGTTGATCGACGCACCCTTTACGGAGGTGGAAACTAGACAGGCTATTGCACAACTTCGCATCCGATCCGCACCAGGCCCGGATGGACTCACAAACAAAATGCTTCATAACCTGGACGATGGCTCAGTCACGGCCCTCACAGCCTACTTTAATAAGTGTCGGATGGCAGGCTTTTTACCTCCGACTTGGAAAACGGCTACCTCGACCTTCACACCCAAACCCTGTAAACCCCTTCAACTGGGTAACCTTAGACCCATATTGCTAACGTCTGCAACCTGCTCGAGCACATGGTCCTTAGCCGGCTTTATGACTATGTGGAGGAACACCATCTCTTCCCGGACTGTATGTTAGGATTGCGTCGGGGACTATCTACACAAGATGTCCTACTGCAGCTACAGCACGACGTAATCCGAAGAGACGGACGAATTAGCAGGGTTACCAGAGCTGTACTGGGTCTCGACCTCGCCAGTGCCTTTGATAAAGTTAGACGCACGACGATCTTAGAAGGCCTTACGGACATGGGAGTAGGCATTAGGGCATATGCCTACATGAAAGCGTTTCTGTCTTGAAGAACAACCCAACTCGGTATAGGAGACCTGAAGTCGGAACCCATAGAACTTGGCGGAGCGGGTACACCACAGGGATTGGTCCTATCTCCCTTTCTTTTCAACGTGGCAATGCGCGATCTGCCACGCACGTTGACCAGATCCCGGGTCTCTGCCACAGTCTATACGCCGACGATATTATGCTGTGGACTACGGGCGGCAGTGGCGGAGACGTTCAAGATTCTCTGCAAACAGCAATAGAAGTCATTGAAAAACATGTCACTCCCAAGGGACTGCAGTGCTCCCCGCACAAGTCCGAGCTCTTGGTAATCTACCCCGGCAACGGAACCCCACCGGAGAATCAGCGCATAAAGTTATGGTCCCTGTCGGGTACCCTAATACAGGCGGTGGACACCATCAAGATCCTAGGGCTTTATATTCAAATTAATGGTCTGAACATGACGACCATACAGAACTTCGGCAAACATACGATCCAGGTGAACCGCATGATCTCGAGCAAATAGAGGGCAAGGACTCTCCGAAAGAAACCTACTACGCCTCACGCAGGCTTTTGCCATCTCCAAAATGGTATATGCGGCCCCATATTTACAATTTACTAGATCAGAAATCGACAAGATCAACACAATCATACGCAGATCCTATAAACAAGCTCTGGGCATACCAACGACGGCCTCTACCCATCTTCTCCTCGAGCTAGGCGTGCACAACGGCACAAGTAGTATGACCAGTGATGTGATTGCTGCGCCAATTGTGCCAAACTGTGCCAAGGGGCTAACCCTGATACATCCTGCTACTTTTTGCCAAGATATGAGTAATCTGCACCAAACTTGCGCCAAAGGACCAATTTTGGTCGCCTTTCGAAACCGAAACTAAACTGAGTACCGTAATTAAGCATGCATCAGCTAGGTGGCGCAAGCGGCTACCTGACACTAAGTACACTGCATCAATTGTCCATCCGGTCTTGCATGGTTTTTCCCGCCGTCTCTCGTTTCACACTCTCATCGTCTTATAGGTCTCGTCTCGCGTCTTTTAAATGTTTTTGAGCTGAACCACTCGCTCCTGAAAGCAAAGGCCGTGGGAAAACTATTTGGTCCCTGCCTACCAATCACCGTGGTCGCATGACATCGGCTGATGCCATACCCACGTCGCTGCAAATATGGTGCTTTCTAAACTGAAATGTAAGGACTTCTGCAAGGTCATCAACATTCCTGTTCTTGTTTAAATCTTATGTACTACAAAAATCCCTCTTTAACTCAAAGACTGCTGTGTCAAAGTATTGATTACCTTGGTTTCTCTTGGTGGGCATTCTTTCGAAATGGACCCTGGTTTGTGAAAAATCTGCTGCGAAAGAAAGTTGGTGAAGAGAAGTGAGCTAAAGCAAAGAAGGCAATGTCTGCACGCTGAACCCGCACAACACACTTGTTTGTCTTGAGTTCAGTCGTTGCAAAAAGCGCTGCAAGAACTTTTTGACCCTGGCTTGCATCAATGCATCTTGCATTGATGCAAGATACATCTTGCATCAATGCGCTCAGGTCCTTTTTTTCTGCGTGTTTAGCTTGTACCTCGCCTCTCGGCCTGGCAAGCATGCGCTGCTGGACTGTTTTTGTCGTATGCTGGACAGTTACATTTTGCATACAATTTTGGGAATTAGTTGGCGACGGAGCGGAGTGGCATGGTTTCGGTTGCAATTGAACAGCCGTCTCTGCTCGCGCGACGAAGCACGTGCAGCTGCAAGCTGCCGAAGTTGCCCTCACGTGCATGCGGACATGGTTGCACGACAGAGCATAGCCTCCTCTATACTGACAAAACCTGGCAGATCGCCACTGGATGCGGCCGTTGAAAGTGAAAAGGTAGTGCGGCAGGCAAGAGGCATGTATCGGGCGCCCGCTGCGGCGAGACGCCAGAAACACACTTGTGCCGAGTGATGGTCTGTCCGCTCGTGCTTCTTGCGTTCCTCGGGCTACCGCTTCTTTTCTTGTTGAGTTTGAAAACCATGTTTCGGGTCCTCGCCGCTGCGAAGGCTCGTGCGCTGAATACCAGACTGCCCGAGAAATGCTCGCGTGCTACCGGATTTTCGTGCTCTGAATCTGCGATCGGACACTGTATGGCTCCGTCGTCGAACTGCCAGGCTTTTTGTGTATAGAGGAGGCTATGGACAGAGGCACCAGCCAGGACACTTGCAATCTATTGCTTTACGTTTGCTTACTTTTGACAAAAATTTGTCACGTCGTGAACCAGTAAAATTGTAGCAAGTGGTTTTTGGAATTGCTCGGCAATGCCTGCAGCTCTGTACATTTGTGGGATGTCTCAGTGTCTCTTTGGAGACATTGAAAGTGGACATTGCGTTACTCGCCGAGGCTCAAAGTGAGGCTTGCAGCAGCCTTGCAGAAAGTTTCTAAAAGCAAATAGCAATGCACCCGCTAGTAGTAATGCACCTTTTTCTTGTGTACAATTTCGCATTGCACTGCAGTAGTTACGTGCTTCATCAGTCGGAGACTGGTTCAATTTATTGTATTAGTATAAGTAGTCGACCTAATGATGTGATATTTACTAACCTGGTCATTTTCAAGTAAATTTTATATGTGCATTTTGGTTCTTATTTATCTATAGCGGGCACATATATATGTATCATTTAGCTGAAAGCATTGCAGAATGTGGCATGTCACTGGAATTTCAGTTACACGTTGAAAGACTCCCATGTGATCTAACTTGAACATAATTTCTTTATTGCGGTGAGCAAAGTTCCCTTCATTTGTCCAGCACTTAAAACAAATATTTTTGTTTTTCTAAGAATATCTGCTCCAAAGGCGACTTTTGCTGCTCCAAAACACTTTTTTGGCTGCTCCGAAAGATGCTCCAAAATGGCTTAGGCCAATCACATCACTGTACGACTCTCGCATACAGCAGCAGGCAGGCACTTGCTAGAGCACCTAGGAAGGAACATCCTTCTGGAACAGCCCACAGCAGTGGACCTTCTGGCACCGATAAGAGAGATCCTCCAAATCAGTCCCCTACCGAAGAACATGCAATCGGGCCACCACGAAGCTAGAAGGAGGGCTAGAACTGAACACCTAACGAAGATTTTGAAAGGCGACCCCAACATGTGGTATGTGGACGCGTTGCATACAGAGATTGGCAGGCGCTATGTGCAGCAATTAAATAACTTTCCTGGCGATGCAAGAGCCGCATGCACAATCCAGACTGGAAACGTCATGGACGCAGAAGAGTGGCTATCGCCCTTGCTGTATCACATATCGCACGAAGCGGAAAGAAAGGGACCATAGTCTCTGATTCTCGGACAGCCATCAGAAACTACATGAGGGGCAGAATTGCTCCCGCAGCACTTCGGATCCTCAGCTCAACACCAAGATGGGATGCCACCATCCCCATCCGACTCATCTGGACACTGGCACACGCCGAACTGAGGGAAACGAGCAAGCCCACGAGTTGGCCTGCGAGCTCGCAAACCAGGTCGACGACCCGGACTGCTCCTTTTTCTCCGTGCCCATAACTAGTTACAGAGACATACTCAACTACTTCAAGGAGACAAGGAAATCATACCCGGAGCCCCATCCTGCCCTCGGCAGGCACCAAACCACCATCCTAAGGCAAATCCAGACAAATACACTACCAAACCCAGTACTCTTTAGTAAGATACATCCAGACTTATGCTGACCGACATGCTACACATGCGGTGGATGGGCCACAATCAAACACATTTTATGGCAGTGCGATGGAGCACAGACAGATGGTTTTATTAAAAACGAGCAGGAGTGGGAGGCTATGGTCATAAGTCCCAGCAAGGAGGTTCAACTGGCCCTGGTAGACCTGGCCATACGAGCTGGGGAGCCGAGGTTTTGGATCCTCGGTCCTGACCTGCGCAAGACATAAAACGCCCTGAAGACCAGGCACCAGGATGACTAGTCTCCACCGGGGCCCCTGGATCCTGGTTGCCGGCTCCTCTCCTTTTTCTGGGCCAAATAAAGTTGTTTCTCTCTCTCTCTCCTCCCTCGTTCTCGGCAGATGGCAGAACACTGGAACTTTGAAGCAGCTCTCAACCGCATAGTGAGGGATTGCCTCGTGTGTGGGAACTGGACAAGACTGTGCAGCAAAGGCTGTTGGTGGAGAAGAACCTAACCCTGGAGAAGGCTGTCGAAATCTCGAGGTCGGCAGAAGCAGCGGAACGCAACGCCACCGAGGTACAAAGAGTTCACGTGGATGCAACCACTTCGGGAAGCCAAGAAGGTACCACCAATCATCTCAAGTTCCACAGGAAGAAAAATGGTCAACAGGGACCTAAAGGCCAAAAATGGAAGGCTCCAAAGGCCACAGCTAAAAAGATGCCAGGACCACAAGGTAAAGCAAGTGCCTGCATTCGTTGTGGTTCCCAGGATCACAAGCCCCCGGACTGCCCGCATATCAACACGAAGGGCTACAAGTGTGAAAAAGTTGGGCACCTGGCAAGTTTCTGTTTGTCAAAAACTGATAAGCCAAAGAAGCAGTCCATGAAACAAGTGAACACGCTGGAACCAGTTGGTGGACCATCCGAGTACTACTTGCATGCATTGCAAGCAAAGTCAACTGTGAAGCCGATCACGGTAACATTCATGGTAAATGGACTTCCACTTAGGATGGAGCTAGATTCAGGATCCCCTGTCTCACTGATCTCTGAGGATACGTACCTGAGCCATCGGAGAAGTTTGCCTAGACCAGCTGCAACAGACATCAAGCTCAAATGCATCTGTGGACCCATTCCTGTGCAAGGAACTTTGACAGGGGACGCAAGTCTCGGTGACACCAAAAGTCAACAGTCACTTGTGGTTGTTTCTTGCAAGAGCCCTAACCTTTGTGGCAGGGACTGGATCAGTGGCGTAGCCAAGGAAGGTGTTCAAGAGTCTGAAACGCCCCCCGAAATTTAATGGTCTTTCTCTCTATTTCCGGTGTTTCTTTTTTTTTGGTGCCTTATTGCTTTCTTAAGGCATTAAAAATCTTGGATTTTTCTTTCTGTTCGACAACCCACTGCTGCGAGGGGCCAGGTCCGTCAACATCCTAAAGCAAAACGAAGATGACGACACTGTCCGTGGACTGCGTGAAAAATGCAAATCCAGCTCTGGCTCTCCGAACAGCTCTCGCAAAACTCAACCGTTTTAGTAGGGAGTTTTCTTAGATTGTTTTCGCCGTCCCGCAACACTCTCCTCAACCCGCTATGATACCCAGAACTCTACAGTCAAGGCCATGGGCACGCAGGCGCAGTAGCGGCTTCTTCGTTGCGGAGGGCTTAGCGGAGGGGGAAACGTGGTCTACGAAAACTCCCTACTTTCTTCAGGCTCGCAGGTGCGAATGGCTCAGCTCCCGACGTCACAAAAGCTGCAAAATCCTAACCTCGAAGGACTCTGGCCTCGCCTCCGAGAATGCAGGTGGCTTTGACTAAAGTCGAAGTGACTTTAGTCAAGTCTCAAGGACTCGACGATAATTTCAGGGCAGCAAACCCTACAATGAAAACAGGACAACGAAAGGACAAACAGCGTAGCATTTTTTTTTCCCTTTTTTTGTCCCGTCTTCTCCTTTTTTAGGGTTTACTAGCCTGCACTCCTTTAGTTTCAGTCACCAACCAAAATGTGAAAAAAAATATCGTTTCGCATGGGCGTCATAGCATTTCAGCATGCCGCGAAGCTGTGTTGCCGTTAATTGCACCGAAGTGTACAAGAAAAGTAGCGGAGTGAGTTTCCACAAGTTCCCGGCAGACTCTGAAAGGCATAAAAGGTGGATAATATCCGTGGATCGAAAAGAATCGTCGCCTCGCGCGAACGACCGTTTGTGCGGCAAACACTTTCTTGAAGGCAAGTGCGGCTTCCATTTCAATCTCCGTCCCGAGGCTTGCTTATGTGCAGGGAAAGCGTTGCCTGATCAAGACCACCGGGATTTTGTTCCCATGGTGTTCGCGCAGAAAGCATCGGCCAAGCGCTCGTCGGAGGCTCGCTACGCCCGTGCTACCCAGCAGAAGAGGATCGGCGACAGAACGGCAGTGTTGTAGGCGTTACCGAAAAAAGTAACGAAATACGTTACTCGCTACTTGCAAATAAAAGGTACGCGTTACCGAGCTACGTTGCCTAAAAATAAAAGGAACCCGTTACCGCTACCGATAAAAAGTAACGCACGTTACTTCTGCGTTACTTTTTTAAATTATGATTTAGCACATTTTACGGTTTTGACGATACAGGTCATATATCAAGAAACATTATGTTCGTGCAGAAACTGAACATAATTACTTTATCTCGTCTTACGGTTTCACCTAAATACTCACGGGAAAAAACGCAAAGAAAAACATGGCTTGACGCCTAAAACACGGGAAAGATTGAAGTCTAATTTCTTTAAGACTTGGGAAGGAGTAACGAGTAACGTAACCACGTTGCTTGAAATAGTAACGTAAGTACGTTACCCGTTACTGTGTCGAAAACGTAACGAGTAGGTTACTACGTTATTGAAAAAAGTAACGCGTTACCGGCAACGCCGTTACTTGTAACGTGTTACCGCCAAGACTGCAGAAAGGACAAAGCGTTACTGCTTGTCATGCCTTGTGGTCATGAGGGTAGGAAAAATATACCTTGACTTGAAAACGCTGTGTGTATTTAATCAATTAATGAATACACACACTTCCGCAGACCCACAGACTGCTGATCCCGCCGGCAGTGCGGAAACCGACTCGAAGTAATCGTAGGCCTCGAGAGACTTGTACGCCTGCACCGTGTCGGCCGTGAACTGGCTTTGCGAAAAAACTAAATAAACGACGACATGAGCCGTCGACTTCGGTGGCAGCAACTTTACGTCGGAAGTCCAGCAGGCCTTGTTTACGGCATACGGATCGTCGAAGGCAACGCCGTCACCGCACAGTTTGTTTCGATACCGCTGCCGTTCAGGCTCGGGCAGCGAGCTCAAATAGTCGGGCATAGCATACGACATACGTTGTGAGGAAACACGACGCACAAATAAAGATACAAGCGTCCCTACAACATATATACCTATATCACCCTTTAAAAAAAAAAAAAAGAAAAAAAAAAGCGAGAAAAATTGGTTGCATGCGTGCTGTGGAAGTAACTTTGGAATGCTCATGGTCACTTGGTTTCAAAGCGTACCTAGTTGACTTCTTTAATCGCTGCAGTGGGTAATGTTTATAATCTTGCGTTCAGCACGTCAGTTGTGAAAGTTCCATCGCTTGGCACTTTTTCAAGAATGATTATTGACCTACAACTTCAAGCGTGTCATCAAAGTCTTCAATAGGGTTGGCACATTCACGTCATGCAGCATCGTTCTCAGAGCGATGTTGTGAACAATGACGTCGGTCTCTATGTTGTAAGCCTCGACTTCGAGCAAATCTCCAGCCTTCTGCAGAGCATTCGTTTCAATAAATAAGTTCTGTAGTACTGGTATGGACACAAATGGTGGAAGAATCGCACCGCTAGCGGTGCAGGCAACTTGTCTTTGTCCGGAGGCCTTGTATCCTAATGTAAACCGCCTGCGCGAAATCCTGGCCACCATGCCCGTTAGCGCCGCTGAAGCGGAAAGTTTGTTCTCGACACTCTGAAGACTCAAGTCAGACCTGAGAGCTTCAACGTCCCAGGAGCGCTTGCTAGGGCTGCGCTTGCTAGGGGCTGCGCTCCATTCACCGGAACATCCATGTAAGCCCCGAAAGGGTCCTCTCGCTTCTTTCTATCGACCGACGGCCGCTTCCACTAAATGTTTAGACCCCACAAAATGATAGAAACTGGTACTTTTCTTTGCCACTTTCTCGTAAAACTACAACGAAGAACGGAACGAACCCATAACATGACCATAGGACGATCACTTCTGAAAATTGTGATCCATGCAGGAACAGTGAGTGTGACGCTACACTCGCTCATTGCCCCAGTGCACATTGCAGTTTTTATATTTAATCCTGTTCTACGCTTCGCTATTATCTGGCACACTTCCCTAGTTTTCAGTCATTGGATACCCGAGTGTTCCGTAGAGAAGTGTATGTACCGAAATATTTTGTGAGCCTCTCTGGACTTTTCTGTTCAAAGCCCATTATTATATTTTATGATTGAGTGTTTTTGTTGTTCACCATTAAAGTTTCCCTCTTTAAAGATTGGACGAACGAGATGTGGCAGAAAATGTAGAATTTTGGTCTTCTAAGAAACAGGAAATAGTAACTCAAATTCTGTTTGTGCAATTTCTTCTCTCTCTCCTCTCTCTCGTGCTCTCTCGTTTTTGTTTTTTTTTTTCTTAACAACTTGAGCAAAGAAAAACATTCCCTGAAAAATTTCCTGGCTACGCCAATGGACTGGATGGCAGCATTTGACCTGCTTCCACGGCAAGTAAACCCCACTCAACTGGGAGAAACTGCAACTGACCGAGGGTACTGGAAACACTCCAAGAATTAGAAGAGGTCTTCAAACGAGAGTTGCAGTGCATTAAAAAGACCACCGGTGCATGTGGACGTTCGACCCGACGCCCAACCACAGTACTACAGAGCCCGCTCAGTACCATATGCACTGAGGGACAAGGTAGAACTGGAACTCCAAGTTCTCTAAACTAGACTTCCGTGAAGCATACAACCAAGTACTCGTTGATAAAGAAACCAGTAAGCTCCTGGTCATCAACACACACCAAAGACTCTTTGCTTACAACCGTTTAGCACTCGGCGTGTCCTCGGCTCCGGCACTGTTCCAAAGAAGAATGGAAGAGACCTCTGCAGGGAATTCAAGGAACATCTGTCTACCTGGCTGATGTTCTGGTGACTGGAAAGACCGACACAGAACATCTAGAGAACCCGAGGAAAGTTCTCCAAAAAGTCTGACTCTGGACTGAAACTCAAGCGAGAGAAATGCGAGTTCTTCGAAGAATCGCTTTGCTATCTGGGCCATGAGATTAATGCAGAGGGGCTGAAGCCTTCAAAGAGAAATGCAGAAGTCATCATTGAAGCACCTGAACCCAGGGGTTTCAGTGAATTGAGATCCTATATTGGACTTCTTTCTTACTACGGCAAGTTCATTCCGAGTCTGTCCACAGCGCTTGCACCTTGTATGCCTTGCTGCACAAGAACACCCGCTGGCAGTGGACAGACAATGAACAAAAAGCCTTTGTCGAAAGCAAGAATGCCATCATGGAGGCAAGGATCCTGACCCACTACGACCCATCGAAAGAGCTTGTTCTGGCATGCGATGCCTCACCTTATGGTGTGGGTGCTGTGCTCTCGCATCGAAAGGATGGCATGGAGTCGCCACTTGCACTCAGATCCCGTACTCTGATACCGGCCGAGCGAATACTCGCAGTTGGAAAAGGAAGCACTGGCCATTATATTTGGTGTCACACGGTTCAGAGACTACCTGCTGTGTCAAAGTTTTGTGCTTATCACTGACCATAAGCCACTTGCGGGGATTTTTGGGAAGACAAGGCAATTCCAGCCTTGACATTTTTGCGTATTTAATGCTGGGCTCTTACTCTTGGAGTTTACATGTACACAGGGGTGGAACGGCCATTAGCGCCATTTTGCGCCAGACGCATGTGTCTGCGCCATCCTGCGCCATGTTGCAGAAACTGCGCCACAGCCAATACCTTGCGCCATTATGCGCCAAATCGCTAAACGTGCGCCAAAAAACTTTTTATTTTGTCTTGGTTTCGGTTTTATTGACTCGATTGGCAACAATGAGCGCGTTTAGCCTGGTCGGCCTTGCAATCCTTTGTTCTGTTTATTCTCCCTGTGTATCCCGAGTCGGAAGCGCGCAAAAAACTCGGATTCTAAGCGCTACACCACCTGCGACTGGATTGTTATTCTTCAACCATAAGCGGTTAAGCAAGTCGGCTGAGGTGAGGTCGAGTCGTTAAGCGTCAGATTGCCTGAGGCTCTGCGGCCGGGATCCGGGATCCGGATGTCAGCCAGTTGAAAACAAATGAGCAAAATATTCCTTTTAGTACTTCATCGTTAGAAGTTGGAACCGCATTCTCGCAAGATAAATCGTGATTTGATAGAACTGAAACGCGGTCCGATCCGAAACCTTGCCGGCCAGCAGCTCTTACGCGAGTGGTAGATCTGCTCGGCGTACATTAACCTTGCTCCTGCTTATCGCTTCAAATACGATAACTTCGTTAATCGTAGTCTGCTGCTTCGATATCGAGTTGCACAATAGGATAAACTCGAAATTTGTTGCCCTGTTCCTCCGTGCAACTGCACGTCCGTTGCTTACGCACGTCACGTGGTTCGCACATATAATTACTATGTCGAGCACGTGTGGGTTGTGCGATAAGCAGTGCTGGTTTGCATTTTGAGCAGCTGAAAGCCACTCAGAAAATATCAAGGACGCTATCTTCAGAAACATAGGGTACTTGCTTTTTGATTCTCATTAAGGCTCACAAAGTTTCAAGTTTTCGCATCTGTTACACTGTTATTCCATCTACCTAGGTCCCTAACCACTCATGTTCATCTGTGCTGCTAAGCACGATTGAAATTGCTCCCGTGCTTGTCTAAGACACAAGCTGAAGTGCAATGAAAACTGATCTGAGCTGCTCCTAGCCTGCTCCAGAACATAGTTTTAGCTGCTCCCAACCTGCTCCAAAACAGCTGTTTCAGCTGCTCCCATGGCTGCTCCCAAGTACATTTCATGAGTTCCACCCCTGGGTACAGCATCGAGCACTGACCAGGATGTCTCAACGTAAACGTTGATGCCATGAGCTGGCTGCCCTTGAAGATGGCACATACAGATCCTCCGGAGCCTTTGGAACTGGTCAACTCAATTCCGAGCTTGGAAAAGCTGGTGGTTTCAGTCAAGCAAGTACAACGACTCGCAAGCAGCGACATGGACTTAAGCCAAGTGCTACAGTGGGTGGAGGAAGGATGGCCACAAAAGTCTCCGGACAAGTCACTACAACCATTTTGGGACAGACGTGATGAGCTAAGCGTGCATCGGAATTTCCTATACTGGGGAAACCAAGTGGTTGTGCCAACCCCTGCTCGTCAGCACATCTTAGATCTGCTGCATGAAACTCACCAGGGTATGGTGGTCATGAAAGGTACGGCGAGATCTTTTGTGTGGTGGCCGAACATGAACGCAGAAGTAGAGCGCTGTTCACGACAATGTTTAGAGTGCCTCCAGAACTCCCCAATGCCACCAAAAGTAGAACCGGTACCCTGGCCCGAGCCAAAGGAATGCTGGGAGCATCTGCATCTCGACGATGCAGGACCATTCGAGGGAAAGATGCTACTGGTGTTGGTAGATGTGAAGTCAAAATGGCTTGAAGTCGTCATTGTGGCAAGTTTCACATCCGAGCAAACCATAGTACACCTACGTGACATTTTTGCAAAGTTCGGACCACCAAGGTGCATTGTAACAGACAATGGAACTCCATTTACTGGTTCAGCCTTTCCAAGACTCCGTTCAAGGAAATGGGATCACGCATCTCCGAACTGCTCCCTTTCATCCAGCATCTAACGGCTTGTCAGAATGAGCTCTTCGCACGGTTAAGGAGGGCCTCAAGAAAACGGAGGGAAAAGACCTCAAGCTCCGACTTGCTCAATGGTTGCTCATGCATCTCCGAGCACCCCGTCCGAGCGGAACGTCTCCACCAAAACAGATGCTGGCTTATCCAATGAAAGCAAGACTGGACCTCTGTATTCCCAGGAGGGGTGAAGTGGCAATTCTGGAGCAGTTGCCGACAGAATCTAGACAACGGGCCGAGCAAGAAGAAAAGGAAAGACGACTATGCCACAAGAAAGGGGACAGGGTTTCAGTTCGCGATTTCGGCAAGGGACCTCGATGGTGGTTGGGTGAGGTTGACAACACCAGCGGAACATCCATTGTGACTGTATCAACTCCGCAAGGGCAAGTGTGCCACCACAATGACCAAGTCAAGCCACACTTGACCACTTTGGCATCAAGTCCAGGGGACAACTACCACCTGACAAGGATCAAGGCCACGCAACGAACAAACCAAGGACAGTGGAGACTGCAAGGACGCCCTGTATGACACGACCCACACAAACTGTCCGCAAGCCCCCAAGATTCACATCGCCTTCAATAAGAAGGTAGCCTTCATTAAGAAGGGAGGATGTTGGAATATTATTGCTTAAAGAGTGATGAATTTGTATCAGCCCTCACTAGATGGCGCCACCGACCCGCTCCGTAACGACTGTGTCGAGGAAGGCTAAGAAACTCTCGTGAGAGGGAGCCGACTCTGGAACCGTGTGGAAGGAAGGCTGCTGTCATTCCGGCCGCTTGTTAGTTAATAAAGTATTATGTTAAAGGAGCTGTGCAACGATTTTAACGTTGAAAGAATTGGCATCTTCTACTTTTGACATTGTTCATCTTGTCAGAAAGGACAGAAAACACACCTCCTTCCTTCGAAATGTTGCAATTCCGCCGCGTAATCGCGAGGCAAAAATTAGAATATTCCCCGACCTGCAGCCTCGAGCGGCGGCCATGAGAACCACGCGGCATGACGTCAATGGGGGTCTTGTAGAAAGATAGCAAGTTGTGCGAATACCTGCTCGATAAAAGGTAACTTTTCTATAAATCTTGTCGTTCCAACATAAATATAAATGCGTCAAAAACCTGGTATCATCGACAAAACTTTTATTATACGGAGTTTTAGTGGCGCCATCTATCCTAGGTCCACAAAACCGTCAGCTCTATCTGCTACCGCAAACAGCCGCCAGAAGCCGGAGGGGGAGGGGGACAGAGCCGGACGGGTATGGTCGGACCCGGATGAGACTTTCCTCCTTTCACCATATTGTTCGCGCTGCGCCCGCCAGCACGTGGTCACGCGGTCGCGAGCGGATGAGTTCTCGCTGCTCACTGATGGCTCTAGAGAGAGAGCTTCACCGGAACCCCGCGCGACCCCCATTGACGTCACAGCGCATGTGACTCGGAAGATGGTGAAGGAGTTGAGAGGTGCCGAAAACCTCAATCTTTGTCTATTTTTAATATAAAAACTAGGACATTCAGGCAAAAGTGGTTTTTGGTTCTTTACTTCAGAAAGGTCGAGACACCAACTCCCAAATTATTTAAGCAAAGCACTGAAACTGTTGCACAGCTCCTTTAAAACCCAAACCCCGAAGTGCATAACACTTTTAGTCGGGTGTTTATTCACGGTTTTTAATGGGTGGCTTCACCTGTTGTGGGCCAGGGTGCTACAATAGCAGCACCAGGCAAAAGGGCATTGGATTTTATGTCTTTCCGAAAGGAAGCAGCCCCCAAAAAGAGTGGCTAAGAAAGGTAAACACAGCTGGACAGAGCGGCAAGAAAGAGTTTTTTTTATTTGTTTAGCGATTTGCTTCCTAATTTATATCCACCCCATTGCGAGCTAGCTAAAAAGTGTAAGATTGCAGGGCACGAGACATATAGCAGGGCGTGCTAATGTGTTCTATTCGTTGGAATCTCCCCAATCGCTCGCTCCGTTGCGGTCTATCCATAGTCGATCTCAATTGGGACCTCCGCACTGCTTTGCGGTGGCCGTTTGTACATTTTTCTCTGTGTTTTGGTGGCTATAACTGTTATTGCGACATGTTTCAAGTACAACTGTGCTTCAAAAAGATCAAGACAGTCACTAAACAAAAAGCAGCGATTCCCGATATGCATCACTTGAAATAAAACAACTTTTCCGAAAGCAGTCTTCATTTTTTTCATACAAAACATGAAATGACCGCATAACGCAATTTAGTAGTGCAACACTTACTGCTAAAAAGGTAGCAAACGAGCCTCACCCACCTTGTAGCCTATTATGCCACAACTTGATTTTGACTGGCGTTACTGATCCATTCTGCATTAACATCAATCAAGACCGCAGAAAAATAACTTCCACTGTCGGGCTGACTGTTATCATTTGGAGCTTGCGCAAACAAAAAAAAAACTGAATAAAAATTGTAGGCGAAAAAACATCTCCACCCAAAAATTTCAGGTATCTGGTATGCTTGCTTCTTTTTGACAGATGTGAGTTGTTATGGCACGTCAGGCATGGTTTTTCAGTAGATTGTTTATTCTTTGTGTGCAGGCTTCTCGCCGCAGTTCACTAATACACTGTCGCACAGGCTGTCAACCAGAATGAGACGACTTTTATAAAACTATCGCTCCCCGAAAAAGTCTCTTTACTTCCTTTTACTTTATTGTCAATTAAACGTTATGCAGAAGCCTGAGCACTGCCTAGCTCACTTTTCTTCCGACACATTTGATGCTGTTCCGCGGTGCTACACCGAGCCGATGGTCCCTAGAATTTTCTTGTACTTCGCCATTGAATTAGATGTTCAATTGTTTTCAAGCTCATTGAGACGTCCAAGCAGCCCGAGTGCTGGAGTAGTGACGTCGTTGTTGTTCCTGCGGCCGCAGCGGGACCACCGTGTGAACGCAGTAGGTCCACGCGTTGGACGAAGAAGCAGATGACAAAGCTGTTCTAAAGTGATAAGACGACTGGAACTGCTTTTTCCGGTTGCTGACAAACTAAGGCATCACAAACAATGCAATCTTACAAAGTACAGACATGCAGGAGAATCCAAGCTGATATCAGGGCGTCCCAAACAATGATGTCTGATGATGTCCGATGATATACGTGCACCACAGCCTTACGCAGCCGGAAGCCAGAAGGCGAAGATTACAAGTAGCATGGCAGCAACACCACTTCCGGAAAGCGCACACCTGCGCAGTTCGCTTGGTGACACTGGTCTATTCCCATTTTAACGCACTCGCTTTTTCGGTTACAACTGCTTGATGCACAAACATGTGCACTAGAACCAGGCGGTAACAGCGGCACCAAGGCCGGCAGCCCCTGGCATCTTCTCCGCCGCGGTCCCTGCTCCTCTGGTTTTTGGTAGTCCGGAAGAGGGTGAGCAGCGGACTGGATTTGTGAATAAAGAAGCCTTTAGTCCCGCATCGTCGACCGGTGATGCTAAACACTGGCAGGCGGCTGACCTCGCAGATGACCGGCTCATCGCAGCTCCTGCTCCCGACCGCCCATCGCCCCTTAGGCCTAAACGACTTGTTTGGATTTTCGTTGCAGCGGTCGCTCGTAGGATTTCGTTGTACGGTCGCAGTTGCGGTCCATCCCACTTCTGAATAGGTAGGCATGGAAACTGCTTGACACGGGCGTCTGAAAGGTATAAAGCTACTTGTAATATCTACAGAAAGGAGGCTGGTAGATGGCGGTGCAGCCGGGACAGGAATGCGGGAATGTTCTTCGTTGTCGTCTAATAGTTCTTTGGCACGGACACTTACACTTGTGTTTCCTTCTATTTAATTCTATGACTTACAAATAAATCTGTTACATTCGATGCACGCGTTTCATTTCACTAGACTTGGCACGTAGATATCGTCACGTCAAAAACTTGCAACATTGTCGTATACACAGCCTGCCCGTTTTTTGATGGATGTAAAAACCAGGAAGGCAAGTACAACAATTGGGAAATCGATACCTACATGACCTTATGGAAGTTCAACGGGAATGTTATTCGTGAATGCTAGAGTTGGGAAAACGTGAAAAACATACTGCAGCAATGAGGTTCTGCTCTTGCCTGGTCGTGCATCCTGAACATTTTCCTTTCTTTGCCAGAGTTTGGCATCTGGTTCAAGGCTTTTGGCTGCACTGGCTTCTTGGTTTGAGTTCTTCACATGAGATCATGGTTCTGAAAGTCAAATCCCCCCCTCCCCCTTCCACTCACAGCCTTGAACCAGCGGCACAAATTGCTCATGACAGATGCATATGGACATGCAGTCAACTAACAACTGTCAGAGTTGAGGAGTAGGAGTTTGGTTGCTTTCTCTGAAGAAGCTTAAGTAGAAATAAAACAGGAATAGCATATGTGGTAAAACACAACCAGATGGAGAAACTCAAAAGAGAAGAGTAGCTATCAGTTTTACCCTGACTGCTAACTATAACCCCGAAGCTTTCCCTCTCCTAAATAGCTTATCTCTAAATACTCAATTCTCAGACACCTTCTTTTCTTGGAAAAAAACTTGAGCTACTAGACACTTTTGAAAGAAGGCAGGTCAGCTGAGTTCCTCAACAATAAACAGATACTAATGTTGGCTGCAAGGTCATTGGATTTTGGAATGCCTCATTTACTGTGCTGAACATTCTGGCTCAAGTCCCGGGTCCTAGTCTCTAAAATTCACGAAATTTTAGAGCTGAGAATGTGTTCACCGTGCCCGATTGGTGGGAAAGTAGGGCTTCCTACACTGAGGGTTTTATGGTATGTGTCAGATATGTTTGCCCTTTATTTTTCTATTATGTTTGCATTGTCCTTAGCTGTACTTTGTGTTGTGTTTGCCTATTTTGCTCTTTGTCTATTTTAATGGTTTTTGCCTACCGTAATACCCCGAGAGATGCCCCACCCTCGAAGGATAAACTGCCCCATTTCTTAGCTTGATTTGCTATTTTTTTTAAACACCGAAAGATAGCCCAATCCTTGTAATCGTAGCGTTCGGATCAATGATGACCTCGGCGTGAATGCGGCTAAGTAGCTATGGCAGGATATAAGCGAACATTGCTGACTGGGAGCTGCAGTCATCTTTGCTTCTTTGTTCCTTGCTGCAATAACAAATTTGGCAGTAAAGCATGATCTCAAGATAATGTTTTTTTCCAACTTTTCTTGGTTGTATACACAGAAGGTTAGCCCACTCCTTATTTTCACCCACTTGGCTCTCGATTTTAGGTGGGCTATCTCTCAGGATATTACGGTTGGTATTTTGATCGTATTGAAATAAGTAAATAAAGAATACAATATTAGAATGCCTCGCATAATTGTAAAAAATGAATATGAAGGGCATCATGGAAAGTACAGCACACGGAGTGGTTGTGGTTAGGATGACATGGCTTGATGTGTTATACCTAAAGTTAAGTGTTAATTTTTCATAACATTCAGAGGATATCTTTCGGAGTTAATTTTCTGCCGAAAATTCAAGGCTTATCAGGAGTTTTTGGTCAGATGTTCAAGGTTTAATTTTATTATGTTCTAAATTTTTTTTAATTCCAAATAATCTGCAAACACAAAAGTACCGTAAATTGATAAAAACTCACCTTTGTCAAATGATACTTTTGCTGCTGCATTTGTTGTTGGCACCCTTGTGATTAGCAATGCTAACGCTCCTACGACAAAGTCTTGCAAGCAAGTGTTGCTTCAATAAACGTCAATGCCTTGAAATGACCAAACTGCTGGATGTACACCAAACTGCTGGATGTAGTCACTGAGAAGCATAGAAGCTTCAGCTGCCTTTCCCCTCCTATGAAATCTACAGGTTCATAGCTTTCAGTATTATAAAAACACGACCCCTCCTCCCTCTAAGAAGCACAACTAGTGTTGTCTGAATCGACAGCTGGGTCAATGATTTCTTTCGTGACCCAGAAACTTCCTTTCATCAGTAGTCTGCAATTTAAAAGGAAACTGAAATGGCCTCTCCTGAGGATTACCGACTTTGTGCTCTTACGAAATTAATTTGTTAAATACAGACTTTTTGCTTTTATTTTGCCATGGTGATCTCGAAATAGGGAGCTTTTCGGTTATTAGAATGGATGCTTGGGCGAGGTGGATATTCATATTGTAGGAGAAGCTCAAAGTAAACTCACTCACACTGAAAATACACGCACACCAGAAAAACGGTCACTCACTGTAGGTCAAGGAGGAGAGTATGCAAGATCCTACAATCCGAGTGGTATAGGCAAACAAGACATTACCGTGATTGCCTTCAAAGTGAGACATGACAAATTTAATACGAGTAAAAGAAAAAGAAAGAAGACGAAAATACTATTCGAGTTGTAAGTCCGTGCGGCGTGAGTGACCGTTTTTCTGGTGTGCGTGTATTTTCAGTGTGAGTGAGTTTACTTTTGTGCTTCTCCAACAATACTTTTGGTTAAATCTGAATTGATGAAAATTTTATTGGTGAGTGTTTTTTGGAGTTTTGCAGACTTGTCCGAGAAACACGGAACCCTAGTAATACTTAAGCTTGTACTTTCTCAATTGATTTCAAGTGTTTTATTAATACCTCTTGCACATTTCTGCTTTTAGATGCTGAGAAGGTCGCCTAAGTTGCCAAGATCCAGTACACACAG
Organism: Ixodes ricinus; assembly: GCA_037355805.1. Classification (NCBI taxonomy): domain Eukaryota; kingdom Metazoa; phylum Arthropoda; class Arachnida; order Ixodida; family Ixodidae; genus Ixodes; species Ixodes ricinus. Next base: position 231,741 of record JAZHYW010007369.1, read on the forward strand.
AAAATCCTGGAGCAAGAGTCATTGAGAAAGATGTCATACATCGAAGGTATGCAAAAGATTTAGTGCATCCCCAGAATGTGAAACTGAGGCTTAATGGTAAACTCATGGTATTTGGCTTACTTCATGATTGATGTATTTTGTTTTCAGATGAAATGCATTTTTCGCGTGAGAAAATGAAAGCAGATGGCGAATACTATTCGAAACTAAAGCTGGCTGAAGCCAACAAGGTAATTTGCATTTTTTTATTGTACTTTTACCCGTGAAAGGGCACCATACATCTTTTGGCCAAACTTGCAGGCAAATTTTTGAGTGACTTCTACTTATGGAGAGCATATCCGAGATGAAACTTGTAGGTCAGAATTCTGAATTATACAGATGTTCCAGTAAACATACCATAAAATACTGAGCAAGCGCACACCCAGGAGTTGAAAAAAACTTTAAAAAAAGGGTATCGATGCTTCTTAGGTTTGAAAGCATAATGGACGCATGGTAGGGTTGTCCCTTGCTTGGCCCTTGTTTAATCGGTAGGAATGGTACAGTAGCAGCATAAGGGTGTGTTGGAATCCCTAGCTTCTAAAGCACACACACAGTTCTTGTCAGGTCCACTTTGTGCCAGTGCTCTCATATCAAGCTTCACCGCTTCGCTCCTGTGTGTGTATGTAAAGCTTCGCCGCTTGCACCGACATGCTCGGAGAAGCAGCTGACATGGAGGAGCTCTCTGTTAGCTTAGGTGGGAACAGAAGTCTGCTGTGCTGGGAACTTGATATGACCTTTGCTTATGTTTAGGTGGTTTCAAAAGCACGGAGTTGGCACTTATTGTAGTGATGGAAGCATTGCGCCATTTGTACCAAATTGTGCCATTAACAAAAATCTTCTACATCTTGCTCCAAAATGCCATTTTTTGCCTTGAAATAAGCTTAATAAGAAAAGAAAAAAATGAATAAATAATGTTTTATTGTTGGTCAGAGTAAAATCAGTGGCTCGAACACAGGCAACCACGAACACACATGCTAAAAGTGCAAGTAAAGGCGCTTGATTGGTTTAGCTGATAAAAGAAAATGTAGAGAAAGATGACAGAATTCCATAATGTCACAAATTTGACACTGCGTGATTGGTCTCATTGACACATAGTGTCGGCTGCATTTTGACTTAGGGTGTAAAGAAGTGTAGAAATTGCTCCTCAACTTCACTGACCCATCATTGTCTGAATGTCCAGACAATGTTGGCAATATCAGGAGCTAAAGGTCACGATAAAAAGTTGTGAAATAGAGGGATGGCGGCTACTTTGATAAGACAGAACCAGGGTCGTTTTACTCCTAATAAGATCACTTGATTATTATGCCTGTCACATGCCTCCATGTCTTTACTATTGTGTACCGTTGCACTTGTGCTGCCTACTTTAGCATCCACCACCTCCCACTGAAGTGAATACATCAAGCTTCACTGCTTTTCACCGGAGTACTAGGAGCAGCGGCTTATATGAGGAAGCGCCTTAGTTAGTGCAATTAGCTCAGAAATTATGCTCGGTACTATTACAGGTCAACCTTCTTTCATCTTGATTGTAGGTTGACCTCTAGTTTTAAAAGCTGTTCAGAGAAAGGGAAAAGTAAACGTGGGTCTATATTTGAATAAATACAATAGTCAAAGTAGTTCTCATACAGTAGTCGGCACGAAAGAGTAGCAAATTCTTCCTCAACTCTGGCTACAATGCCGTTAACGTGCAGTGTCACTTTTAAAGCACAACAGTGGCTTTTCCTAATATTTGTATGTGGTTGTTTTTGCAACTCATGATATTGGAATCTTGGGTTTAATAGGATCATAAAACTTGGGGGGACATATTTTTGTTGATAGACATTTTAACAAATAGTAGTTGCTAGTTTTTGCTGGTATTTTACCAAAATTACATTTATAGGCTAAATAAACTACTGAGTGTAAAACAGGAGGGCAGAAAAGGCTCTATCTTAACTGAAGGGTAGCACTATGATTAATTTTTCAACTAATTTTTTAATGTCCCCTGTAAGGGGAACCTATCTGACCTGAGCCTTTTTTTTTTTCTGGAAAGGGTGTGTTCCTTTGGCATGCTAAAAGGTAATAAGTAATATGGTACAGTACCAAAGAGGAACCCTCAATCATCATCAAAAACAAATTCATTTTGTTGTGCTATCACGTTTTCATTTTCAAGTGGTGTGTTAAACAGATGTTGGCATCTGCTCCAAAATTGTCAGTGGTTGCTTCAAACTAATATTTTGCCTTGCTACAAAAGGCCAAATGCTGTTTCCATCACTGTTATTGGAACATGGGGACATACTTGGTATCTTAGGGTAATTCTCTTACATATGCAGTGCTTGAGGATTGAAATTTGTTGGCGTCGTTCGTTGCTACAAACATCAGCAATGGCTCATCAGCTGGGATTGGCTAGGCAACATTTCGTGAAGGAGAAAGGAGACAAGTAGACAGTGAGGACCAGGCATTCGAATGTTGAAGGAATGGCAGAGCAGGTCTTGTTCATCACCCAAATAGACTAGCACCCTTTCATACATAGAAAAAAAAAGTGAATTTGCAATGTTCATATGGTAGCGCAGATGTTGACATAATTGTTTTCGTCCCATATTTTTGACCAAAGTCTCAAAATACCTTACTCTGTAGTCAGTGATGGGTTAAGAATTCGGTAGATGCTCCGTCTCTATCGCAAGCTTTCTGCCTTTGATAACGCTTCGTCACACGCTCAGCCAGAGCCCAGTGAAAGGAAGCGAGCTCATACCGAAGGTGGAGTTTCTGCTGCTTTCTTAAGGGGCCCTGCAATCGTATTTAAGCGTCTACCTTTTCTGCAGTTTCCACGTCTCTTAAAGGGTAACTGCAAAGGAAAAAAAAGTGTTTCTTTAAACAGCCTAATTGGGACAAGCATGTCACAAAACAAATGTTCCGCGAAAAATTAATTTTTTTTAGCTATATTTACGTTACAGGACGTAATTTAGTCGAAGTCAGAACCTCCCCACATTTGAAACTCCCGCTCTTTCGACCCCCGCGGAGGAGAAGTTTACCCCGCCCCTCACTTTTGGATTTGCTCTTGGGTTGAACGACGCAGTGTCTCGACTTCCGGTAAGATCTGGCGACAATGCGCGTTAAACGTGGCGCCGGTATTGTTTTGGTTTGACGGGACACGAGAAGCTGCGCGGTTTGCAAGCACATAGCGAAGACGTGACCGGAGAAGTGCCCCTGGGATGTTCCCGGAAGACGGAAAGTATCATTCGTAATCGTCGTGTGTGCTTTGAAAGCGAAGGGAGTCGCAGGGTCCACGAGTGCGCAATCACACGCCAACGTTCACGACAGCACTGCGTTGACTTCGGCGATCTCGTTGTTTGGTGCAACACGGCGATGCGACAAAGAACTGAGACGTTCGTGGTGTGTGTGGTGCGGTGCTTCGAAGTAGACACCCACACTAACACGGAGCGCAAATTGGTTGTTGTGGAGTTGAGGTTTAACGGGTTCAGTCCCGTCGTCGTCAGCTGATCCAGTCAAACTGGTTTGGGAGGACGCAGCGAGCGTTTTTAAAAGTAAATCTTCTTTCGTTCCGTTTCAAAATGCGGAAGATTCCCGACGCATACCGTGAGTAAAACGCTGCAGGCGTTTTCAACAAAATGACGTCGTTTTAATTGAACTATGGACTCCGAATTGTTGTCCTATATCTGCCGTTTTATGCTTCGTGTTGTTGGACTGCGTTTGCACAGCGACGTGTTGCGCTCAACGTGCGGTGTGAATAAATTTGGGCAAGATTTCCTACCTGCCCACAGATGCATGAACAGAGACCATTTTTTACGTAGTGAACATAGTGCTTTTTTTATTTTGGGAAGAGTTGTTGTGCATTTATTACGGTACAATCACTCGAGAGTTCAGAAATTGGGGAGGGCGAACAAGCTTTCCGAACTTTGTCTCTTTGCTCTCTGACACTGCCCCTAGTTTCAAGTTGCAGGTTGAGTAGACATACCTACTAGCAGCCAGCAGGTACAAACTGCTCTAAAGCAGGTAAAAGACTGGGAAGTCGGGACAGTGCGGACTCCGTGTTTCGCACTTTTCGCAAGGTGACTGGGGAAGTGCTTTTGCAAGGTATGCAGAATATGCAACCGATTTTGTTATGCCCGTCGTTTGCGTCTCTCCAGGGAATCGAATAAGATAATCTACAAAGCCGCAATCACAAGCCAAGATTTACGATAACAGTACACATTCATTCAAACAACTTTACGTAAGATGGTTCAGAAGCCGAGAAAAACAATCTGTTGGCTAACGGCAGAATTCGGACGTCCGAAGGCTTCTGCGGACAGCTATTACGTAATAACCTGGCTGTGCCAGGTTTTTTACATAACAGCTGTGTCTAGTTGCAGACGTTCGGTGCACCCGGTGCGAATCTCGACGGCCTCCGGAGCGATATGACGAGAACGTAACTGGACACTTTTGTCGCTACGCGAACGCCCGATTGCCTCCAGCCAAATAGCATTCCTTTCGGGGCGACATGGCTGCTGGAAGGCTTGCTGTCGGGATCACTCATCTGACATCTCCAAAAAATCAACATTTGCACGCGCAAAAAAAAAAAAAAAAAGAAGCACGTTAAGCAAGCAAAGAGAAAAACGAAAGAAGCGCGCTATGAAAGCCAAAACTCCGTGCTTCCTATCACTAACACCTGCGACAGCTGCTAAACACACACTACTTCACTTCAAGAAGTCTCATTCAAGCACTTGGGTCAGCACGAAATACTGATCACTTCGGCGAAATGACTAGTCGAGGTAGGCGAGACAGGCGGGAGCAGAGACTTTGGCGGCCATGAAAGAATGGCGAAGCTTTTGTTTGTTATAGTATGAATCCAAACGGAAGTGCCCGTTTTGTAAATCTTTTGGAAGGAATAATAACTCTCATCACATGGGTTATTCTTTAAGCGTAAAATATGCTGCTCAAAAGGAAATTACAACATATAACAAAGGTTTAACAATCAAGATCTAAGCTGTCAATCAATCTTTTAGCCAATGAGAAGTATAGCAGCCAATTGGGGCTAAACGTCACGGAACACCAACTTTGTGGCGCGCAATTTAAGACGGACGAAATAGCCGCAAACTAAAATCAGTCTCGCGCAATAAATATTGCTGTAAAATTTTTTTCTCGTGGAAAAATTGTTTTTTGACATGCTTGTCCAAATTATGTTGTTTAAGAAAAAAATCTTTTTTTCTTTGCAGTTACCCTTTAAAAGGCAACTCCGCTCAATTCCGAAAAATTTAGGCTTACATGTGATTCCATTTCACAAAGCACTACTAAACAGCTCTACGTCTTCGGATTCGCGAAATGTGGAATATTATTTGTGTAATCTTAATTTAAACATCAGGTGATACCGAAACCGAAACTTCGGTTGCGTCAGGCAACATTGGTCTTGTGTCGTCAGAGTCATGGCCATGTCACGTTGAACCACGTGGTCTTGTGACGTTCGTAGGGGCGAGGTACAGGACATGCGGCGGGGGCAGGTCGCTTCGCATGGCGTGGACGGTGATGGCCCGGGGCAGAGGGGAAGGGGAGAAGACGAAGGAGGAGAGGGGGGAGCGGAGAAACCGGACATGCGATAAACGCGCAGGGCAGCGCGAACTAGCGCATCCGCGTTACGGTGATCACGTGGACGCCATTGAGCCAACACCGGGAGGAGAAACTCATGACGTCGTCATTCAATTTCACTCTGAGAAGTAAAAACAAACAAAACGTGGGAATGACGTAGACATGCCTCTGACGTCGAGGCTCAATGTTGGTCGCTCCAACTCCGTCGCATTGACTGCGCTGATGATTGCACCTCACGTCGCACGCTAGAGTTGGCAGATTTCGGCGACTTGGCTCATGTGAAAGTTTGCTGGCCAGTTTATTAAATATATAGACGGAATTAGATTGTAATATTTGACATGGGGTCTTCCTATATGATACTGAAGAGGGCTGCATAGTTTTCTAAATGTCAAAAATGAAGCGGAGTTGCCCTTTAAGGTTCGGGCAAGCCAGCGGGCATGGATGGAGTAACTAAATATCAGTGTGTCATATTTTAACCGGACGACGCTGAAACCTTCTCCACTTACGGGGGCGACCTGTGGTGCCGAAAGTGCGCAATATGTGAAGTCTTTGGTCCTGGGCTTACTATGTACTGGTCCGAGCCGCTAAAAGCTTCTTTTTAGTTGAAATGCAAAATATAAGTGGTGCGAACTGTTTCAATTATTTATAAAAGTAGTTTTTGTTCAGTATTTTAGATCAGAAAAGAAAGAAATGCTGTTTATAAAGTATGGAAACAAGAAATGACCCGTCGACATACTCGCCACCAAGCGGTGGAAAAGGCAACGCATACTAGAAAGGTGTAGTGGGATCGAACACCGACGAGCGGCAAGCATAGAAAGGTCCCGGATGTACGCGGCGGCGCTGCGGTTGTATACGGGCTCGAAGGTCCGACCGGTTCCGAGCGTTCCGAAGGCCTTTGGCGAGTAGGTTTGGCTTGCGGTTTGGCTGTTTGGTGGTATGGCAGCGCGAAGTGGCTCCTGTTCTGAACTAATATTTACACTGTGTTTGCTGTCGTTTGTGGCCAAGGAAGTGTCATGCCGAATTAGTGTTTAATCGCGCAGCAAATGCAACGCGAGCCGCCCTGGCTGCTTGCTTCATACAGCCTATCCAGAACATGCGTTAGTGGTGCCCTCTCGAGCCGTCGACACGGAGTGCGGCAGCCGTGAGCGCTCGCTGAGCTCACTACCCCTCCCTTAGCTCACGACCACTCAAGCAACCAAGGACGTCATGAAGGAGGTTATTTTTTGCTTGTTTTTGTAATCTTAATTTGCCCACCGTAATATACCGGGCAAGCGCCCCCTCAAACTTTGGAGATAATCGCAAAAAAATGGGGGATGGGCACTTGTCCAGTCATCAATTTTACATATAAATGTACTGTGTGTATTTTCTCAGATCACACAAGTTTGGTAATGGGCGCTTAATCTGGTATGAGCGGATGCGCGGTATTGAACGGTATAACTGTTAAAATAATGTGAAATTCGAGAAAAGAAAAGTTTCATTAGGTTACTACGTTCAGTGCCCTCAGGTTCAGTGCAAATTAAAAACCAGTAAAAAAGTCCTGGCACGGCGTGTTTAAGGCGAATTCAGACATCTGCAATGTGTGTGTGAGCTACGACTTTCTCTGTTATGACCAGAGTGTTTGGAACGACCACTCTGCACGTAGACACTTGCAACCGCTGCAACAAGTGCAGCCACTCTGGCAAACGTGGCAGACGTCAGCACAGCGGCCTCCACCGTCGGTGCCTCTAAAAAGAAGGGCTGCACTGCCACTCACTGGTGTACCAGAAAATCAATAGACAGTTTAGAATAGCCTCAAGCATTATTTATTTTAATTTTAATGGAGCGGAGCCGGCGGCGTCTGTAACCACAAAGAAATGCCCATTCTCCCATTTGCTGAGCAAAACGGCTCCGAGATATCCATTGGCGGCCGCTTCACGAGAGCGTGCGCTCGGCCGCCGCTCTCGTGTCAGGTGTTGCCGGAGGAGGGTGGAGGGCTGCAGCCGCTTCTGCTCCTCTCTGCGCCGAGGAACATGGTGGCGCCTGAGGCATCTATATCGTCGGCGGCCGCAACCTAGGCAGTAGCGAAACGTGGCTGTCCACGCCAGTAAACTGCAGACGAACTAAGAGAGTGGAAGAACGAGATTCACGCCTTCACATTCAGTACTTATAGGTGCTTAGGTTTCCTCAAACTTTTTATTTACACGATGGGTCTCGCAGGGCTGAGTGGATGAAAAAAAAGAAGAGAGACATGTGCCGTACGATCACGACTTTAACACATGACTCTACCAGACAGTCGCCGACAGATTTTTCGGACGCCGATAATTCGGACTTGTTCGATATTTCAGACCTAAAGAAAAACTGTGACCTACGTGATAGAAGTAGTGCATATTCACGACCAATGTTTCAAGTAGCTTGAAGTCCGAAACTTTGATTTTTCTGACAAAATCGTTGCGAGCGATCAGCGGGAAGTGCCACCGAGAAGCTGCCATTTTAGATTCTATGTTGGCTGCACATGGACTGACTTGGTTTGGCAGCTCTACTTGAGTACTGCCAAGTCCTACCACTAGGCGACGCTATGCTACGGCTTTTTTTTTTTCTCTAGCTGCACTTCATACACGTTATAAAGGCAAGTTTTTTTATTCTGCTGATTTTTCAGACTGCTCTACTATTCGGACGTTTTTTCGGTCCCTGCGAAATCCGAAAAATATGTGACTGTGGTACAGATCTTGCCACAGGCTTTTTCTATGATTACAGAAGACACTGCAATTTCAGCAGCGATATAGCAACATAGAGATATGAATTTGTGATCACATAGACGTTGCAACAGTGTAGAAACGTCGACACTATAATCAGTGTTTTTGAACAATGAAAACGTGTGAAAATTTGCATCCTTCAGACACATCTTCAGAAGTAGTACGTACCAGTGGTGCCTTGAACTTGAGCACACGTGTTGAGATTGCAAAATAATAAATCCGGGCGATTTTTGGGGACACAAATGCTAAGGAAGGACCACTGTAGTCGAGGTAAACAAACACGACGGCACGAGCGTTTCTGCTGTCTTGAAGGTACCGCCATGACACTGCCGCACGAGTAGGTGGATCTTTTCTTTTAGAACGTGCTGGTTGATCTTCACAACGCATGACGAGAATTGACAGTCAAGGATAGTGCTCTACGCAGAACGGATGTTGACGACCACCACTGACGCCATGTTTTTCAGCAGATAGCAGGAAGCACAACCGGCACTCGACGTGCGCGGCCGAGCTTTCCTTGACTTATGATTGGTCTCTCGGTGTGGTCTCTCCGTTTGTTTCAAAATGTAGTGAAAATGTTGAGCGCAGCTCAACTCCTTGCGCTGCAAACAAACACACGACACGGCGGTCCGGTGCTTTGTTGCCATGACAACCCGTCGTTCCAACCAGTTACATTCATTCATAGTCGTAGCGTCCGAACGTAAGTGTGTGAACAGGCCTTCAGCCTTTTGCTGACTACCTAGTTTGAATATTGATGCACTCACTCCCTCACTATCAAGATGTGGGTAGCTTATAACACAGATCATATGAAGGAGTTTTATTTTTGTTTGACATTATTTTTAAAACAGTTGTACATGTTGTATTGTACTGAATCTTGTTTGGTATCTTGGTTAGCGTAATTGTAAAACTAGAAATATTGCTGCAGACCATACCAAGGTAATCATCTCTGTGGAAGTCTCTAAAGAGGTTGTGATCTGAGACGTCTACTTCCTTTCCCTTCCAACCATACAGCTGCTCTTGACACCCGAGTTCCTGGAGATTAAGCGTTACGAAGCTATTTCGGCCAACAGCAAGGTGTACTTTGGCAAGGACATCCCAAGCATGTTCATAGACCAATGCTCGGGAAGGGGAAGGGACTCTCCCAGTCCGGAGAGGCTTGTATCTACTGTGAACAAGCAGTTTACCAAGGTAAGTCCTCCTCATGCCCGTGTCTCACCGGGACATTTTTGTGGCCCTTTCCTCATCATGAGGCTCATCTTCAAACTTTTTAGAATGCTGATGCTGCCAGCAAAGTGCCCAAGAGAGATGCAACAGAACAAGGTAAGACTGCTATTCTAATTTGACTACTTATGTGATATAGTTTCGTACAGTAAGAGGGTGTGTCCCAAAAGTGAAGCTTGTCGGACCCTTATTATAAGGTTCGTTCTTATATAGAATCTGTGATGGGTTTGGTGGATTTGACATTGTTGGTGTTGGGATGGAAGTACAAATAGAAAAAAAATTATGTGCCACGTGAAAAGGGATAGTGACGGGAACAAAATGCAACGTTTGGGTGGACACCCTTCGTAAAGTGGTAGAAAAAGGGGTGCCAGTGACTAGTCGAAAACCACTGTGATGTCAGAAAGGAAAGGATGATGATTTGTTGGAGAATGGGGAAGTTGTCATATCTGAGGACAAAAGGGAGAGTGGAGGGAGACGCATAACAGTGTGCAAGCAGGGTGGAGAATTGAAATCAATACATTTTAATTCAGGATTTAAGTCGCAACCTAAATTATGATTTATATATTGGACCAGTTACGAAGAAGCTGTGGTGATTTCGATCAAACCTTTCCCACAAAAATAATTCCAGAAATATATCTTTATTTACTGTTTGTCTATATTTTGCTGCTTATTTCTATATGCATTTTGTTTTGGATATAAATCTAAGAATCGTCAAGTGAGAAAGATACATATGAGGATGTACATGATGAAAAAGAAGCACTTTTACAAGCAAATCTTAGTGTTGAGCTTGATTTTTACCTTAAGGCCCGTGTTCACACACTTGGCTTTTCTTGGGACTTTTTGCCTTAAAATATTTTGGGTCGAGAGAACACGCTGGCACCATTTATGAGGCGGCCCTGGAACTTAATTTTAATAGAACAAAGGTTTTGTGGCATTTGCGAGACCAAATGTACGAGGGGTGATCAAAAAGTTCCGGGTCTGATTTTGTTGAGTAGAAAGTGAGGGCAGTACAGTAGGGCGCGCGCAGCAGTCAAAGAAAAGAACCTTCGTGTCTCATTATACCAAAGGGCGTCGGTCTGTGAACATTTGGAGCTGCGCTACACTAGTTTGTTCGACCACATGCACGAGCATGATGGCGATCTTTCCATAGACTGCAAACCAAAGCGAGAACGAACATCAATTTTACGTCAAACTCGGCAAATCTAAAACAGAGACCTCCGAAATGATTTAGAAGACTTATGTCAAAAAGCAGTGAGGTGTGCGAGGTGTTCCGAGTGGCACTCGCGCCTCAAGAATGGCAGATCGTCACTGAAGTCAAGGAGAGGGCAAACAAAGTCGCCCTACCGCTCTTCCGTCTTCCAGCGATGTTCTGCCGTTCCTGAAGCGCGAGTGCCACTTAAAACACCTCGCATCCTTCAAAGCTTTTTGACATAAGCCTTCTAAATCATTTCACAGGTCTCTCTTTTATATTTGTCGAGTTTGACGCATAATTGATGTTCGCTCTCGTTCTGGCTTGTAGTCTATGGTAAAATCGCCATTGTGCCCATGCACGTGGTCACGAAAACTCGTGAAGCGCAGCACCAAATGTTCACAGAGCGACGCTCTTTGGTATAACGAGACACGAAGGTCCCTGCCTTCGACTGCTGCGTGCGCATCACTGTGCTGTCCTCTCTTTTAGGCTACAAAATCAGTCCCGGAACTTTCTGATCACACCTCGTACATACTATCACAGATATCAATTGTTTATAACATTCTCATCAGTTTTTTTCGAGCCAAGAAGGAATGATGCGCGAAAGAAATGGGAAACGTGCAGCCACTGAAAATGTTCTTCGGCTACCCAATAGATGGTGCCAGTGTATTGTTTTAAGGCTCACACTCCTAAGTAGTTTCTAGTGCGTGAACGGGCCTTTACTCTTTGTCCGTCAGTTACGTAACATCCGATTGCAAACAAATCGGAATGCGAAATAAAAGGCAAATGAAGCTTTTTTTCTACCTAGAAAATCTAGCTGTTTTTGTTTTAGTATGGCTGGGTTTACGTCAATAAAATTTTGCTGATAGAGCTACTGTATTTCTCGGACTATAGTCCGCAGACTATACACGTTTAAAGGTTGAAATTTTAGACTGCAGAATATTTACGCACGCGGGCTGTGCAAGAATTTTGTTTTTCAAGATTGTTCATTATGACGAGACTGGACGGACTTTGTGAATCAAAGAGTATGGTAATGATGTCATGTATAATGCAAGCTTCTGTGTGAGCTAAGAAAGCCGACATTTGTCGAGGTGTTTTGTGTATGAGAAGATTTTCGTGTCGACTAAGCACCATGTGCAGACCATGCACAGCGTGTGGGCTATACACTGAATGCAAAATATTATTTTTTTTGGCCTAAATTGGTTTTTGTGGATTGTATACCAGATGCGGACTATAACCCGGAAAATATGGTACTTTAGGTTACACCAGAGCCGTATATGTAGAGAGTTCTGCCATTCGTTGGGAAGTATAGGAGACAAATGAGGAGGCACCATTGGCCGAAATTGGGCTGGGCGTGTTCCAGGGCGTCTTCAGAAATTTGAATGTGGCCAACCAGAAGCCGGAAATAATACCCTGGCGGTGGTCGCGAGAAACAAACCTGATAAATGCATCGGAGTAACTCTAGGTGACTGAAGATATGGTGCATGTGATGTTTCAATCACGGTCATCCAAAATCATGGTGGAAGAGTGCGACTATCGGAACGATCGACATAATCCGAGTGCTGAGGGCCGGGAATCTGCTTTCCAAGCGGTCACACTCTGTGTGAGCAAAACAGAGTTGAGCGGCGCATTCGTTTCTTACATCTTTCTGCATGATCATGATCGAAACATCACGTGAACCCTATTTTCAACCATAAAGGGTTGCTACATTTAACTCTTATGCGCTTATTAAAACGACCAGATTTGTTTCTCGCTACCACCGCTAGGGGATTTTTTTCGGCTTCTAGTTGGCCAAGAGAGCATGCCAAGCCCACTTTCTGAGTCTGGTTCACGCCTCGGCTCTGCCTGCACCTCCCATTGACCAAACTCTCTGTATACACGGCTCTGGGTTACACTAACTCCTTCTCCAACATTGTTTTTGGTGATTGGACTGATTAATCAATCAATCAGCCACATTAACAGAAATACATCTTGTGATAAAGAATCACTAACTTCTAGCTACAGCGATTTAAATTAAATTAATTTGATTTAAACTGAATTAATCCAATTTAATTGACATTTCTAAAAATAGGTAATGCTTTTTTTTTAGTGTGGGTGCAAGAGATTTAAAGCCTACAAGTAGCTGTGCCAGGTCGTGCAAGATACAGAAGGAAAAACACTGTAGTCCCTCGTTATAACAAAATCGCTTTATTTGAAATTCACTGCGGTCCCGACCGAAACGCATGCATTTCGAACTAGATTATTTGAATTGTATTGGCTGCCAAACACGCTTATTATGAAGGCCGAGGGGCCGAAAGGATGCGAGCCTACACAAGCGCACGAGAGACCCTTGTGCTCCCTCCTTCTCGTCCACTGAGGCATACGGTAAACTGGGCAAGCAGAAAACGGAGTAAATGGATGCCGGAGTGCGATGCACCGCTTCCAGTGTCGATGCGCCTACATGGCCAGGGGGCAGCATCCATGTTGCAACGCCATGCATGACGCCCGCGGCCCTACTCTTGTCGGAATCTAATTTTATTTCATTTTATTTATTTATTTATTTACACCTTATGGGCCCGTGAAGGGTATTACATAAGGGGGAAGGATAATCAAGATTTATACAATAAAGAAACACAAATACATGAAAAACACAAAAGGAAACTAAAACTTAACACACTCAAGACTGCTCAGAATTACACAAATCATACAACTAGTAAAACGAAAAATGAAGTTGTATACAAGATAGAGAATGGTTGGAACAAACATGTGAACAAGATTATTAATTTTAGTCTTGAATAATGCCCAGTTTTCTTTTACTGATCTACAATAAAAATGAGAAATGAAATGGTAGAAGAAAATTGTCAACTCATGGTTAATTGATGTGTAGTCAGCCTTGTTATAGTCGTGAATGATTTTGGAAATGGGATGCTTCACGAGAACGGGAAGTGACAAGTCGATGTGCAGAACTTTGTGGTCACTGAGCCCATCGCGGTAGTGAATAGATCTGACAAGGTCTGATGACAAAGTCTGATGACATAGGTAAAATCTAGTCGAGAATATTGTCTGTACTTGTTGGTTTATCAACTAACTACTTGAAGTTAAAAGTGAGGCACATATCTAAGAACAACTTTCAGGAACCAATTTTTATGTCCAGAAGGACAGCACAGTTCAGTATGAAGGGATGAAGAACAATCGGGTGGCCTAAAACATACACCAAGAATGACTTTACTATACGGTGTACAAATGAGTATGCACACGAATTCTAAGCCATGGTTTATTAAACAAAGTTTAAAAGAAGAAATATGCCTTTTTATTGCAATTAGCACACCGCCGCCTCTCCGGTTGGGCCGGTTCTGCGGAAAATTGTTATAGCATAGATGTACAGGGAAAAGTTCTTTATCTTCAATATCAGGTTTTAACCAGGTTTCGGTGAAAATGACTATGTCAGACAAATTGTCCTCAAGAACGCTATGCAGCTCGTCTCGTTTTTGTGTGATGCTGCAGATATTTGTGAAAAAGGCAGAAAATGTATTATTTTTATCGTGCGTTATGGTATATAAGGGGAAGATGACAATGCTTTTTTTTTTTACATGTGCTTAGTTATGCGAGCTTTGCTACAGACTGAGTCTCCAAGTTAAAGACGAAATGTTTGTTTTTGATGTGCGGTTTGTTAAAACAAACTTTAAACAACACGTTTAGTTTCTTTTCGTGCTCATAGAGCTTACTGCAGGCAAAGCGTACAGACTCAGAACAATCCTCGCAAGCAGCGAAGGGGTATCTTTCAGTTTGGGTCGGGCAGCCAAGATGCTCTCTTTAATCATTTCGAAAAAAAACCGAGACTGGGACAAAAGGGACGGACAAACACAGTCTCAAACACAGCTGAATTTTATTTGACAACGAAAGGTGCTTTTATAGGCGTCAAATCCTACACAATTCAAAGAGACGAAGGAAAGAGAGGGAGAAACCTACACAGGTTTCTCCCTCTCTTCCTTCGTCTCTTAAATTGTGTAGGATTTGACGCCTATAAAAGCACCTTTCGTTGTCAAATAAAATTCAGCTGTGTTTGAGACTGTTTGTTCGTCCCTTTTTGTCCCAGTCTCGGGTTTTTTTCGAAATGTTTAACCACCACCAGCTCGTTTGCGCCCTTACCTTTTGTTCACATGCTCTCTTTGTTTTTAAGTCAGGTAAACCTGACGATAATTGGTCTATTTTTATTGGGTTGAAATTTCCCTAAGCAATAAGATCTTTCTAGATTAGAGGTATCCATCTGTACGCCTAGATAGTTTGTGCAGAAGTCGATAATTTTTCTTTCCGAGTGGCTCCGTGTTTGCATTTGGGCATCCAGGCAGCCAAAAAAGAACAGATTCAATCTCCGAAGCCAGTTTTCGTTATCTTCGCACTGTTTGGGTATATTGGCTAGCTCGACAGACATATTAAGGATGGGTGGAATCCCAGATATAGTGCTCGTTGCATCTAGCCTTTTTGCTGCTGCAGATAGCCTGGTAGACAGTTGCTGAACAGTTGCGTCAGTTGCCTTCAGTCCACTTTCTGAGGACGCTACTTTTGCCAAACTCTCAGTTTGTAAAGCTTCAATTCTCTGAAGTGTTGCAAGAATGGTTTCTAGATGCCTGGGACCACGGGCTTCGGTCAGGTAATGTACCGCAAGCTTCGGTGGGGTGGTAGCGGACAGGAGCAGCACCTGAATGAACAAGTGCGTTTTTGTCATGGCGTCAGCAGCGATGTCGAACAAGGAAGTGAAGGAGCCTGGACGAGATCGTCCCTTTGGGAGCATCCGATTTGCACTCCTGCGGCATACATGTGCATTGTATGGCAGTGTTTACCGAAAGTCACTTCGATCTGGGAGGTTCATAGAAGTGGACGGCCCGAGTCCAAGATCGCCAAGGAATTCGACATTTTGGCATCGACTGCTCGACACTGTCCACGATCTTGCAAAACAAGCAAGATGTATGGGACGCGTCCGAGAAGAGTTTCTCACGCAAGAGAAAGTATGCCCGTGATTCGAAGATAAAACATCGCCAACTGCTTTGCGCACATTGAATTTTCTTTCCCGTGCATTCTTGCCGATCCAGCGCATGATTGCCAGAGCTGCAACAGTCTCTATAGGAGTGTGTGCGAACACGTTCGTGAAGCCACCGAGAATAAATTAGGCTCGTTTGCACTTGTCGATTTGGCCATTCTCGTGGTTGCTCCTGCCACGGATGCTGCGTTCGTAAACGGAGGCACACATTGGATCAGTCAGCCTAGACTGAATGCCAAATCCACATGAAAAATATGAAGATAGTGTAATATTGGCACCACCCCACTGAGGACTTCACAGTTGAAAGCATGATGGAACAGAGCTAAAGGGGTAGTGTAATAATTTTAATGTTGAAAGAATTTACTGTTTGTATTTTTATATTGTTTTTATATGCACAGCTAACAAAAAAATGTGCCACCTTGCCCCCATGAAACGGCTATTCCACTGCATAATCGCAAAGGAAGAAACCTATTATTTGCCGATGTGCAGCCGCGTGTGGCGGTTACGGGAACTACAATGACACGTGGCTGGGGGACGCGCTGAAGTCGACAAAACCTGTCCCCCTCCGCTGCTACACTCGCCGTCAGCCGCATGGGGAACTGTCTTTTGTGTCGATCGCCCACCGCAATCTCCGGCGATGATAATCCTTGAGTGGCTGGAACTTCAGAGACCTTGCATAATTGTTGCACTGCCCCTTTAAAGGGGTACTCGGCGATATTCTTCATGGTCCCCGATTTGCTTGAAATTTTGCTAAACTCGCCAAACAACATCGCTAAAATAGTATCCCAAATATTAGGTTAAAATATTTTTTTTCACGAAGTTATTGAATTTACAATTTTGGCCCTCTCCGTGTTTTTCAAACTGAAAGTCTCTACTGGCAACAACGAAAAAGTGACGTCATTGGAAGTGCAGGGGTTCACTCTTTGGACTGTAGAATTTGTTCCCAACTGATTCGAAGCAGTTTCATGGTGTCAAATGAATGCTTTGGAAGCTCGCTCCAGGGTCTGCGCTCCAGCACGGAACAAAGGATTGGCATATTCTATTTTTTAGACTGCTCGCTCGACTGGCAAGCCTGCCCGCCACTGACGTCACGGCACTGAAAAGTGCGGGTATATTTGAATGCTGGTTTTTTGCATCATTTTCATTTGCCAATTTTGCTATAACTATTATGAATTTCGCGATACTAAATAGCATACCGGAAAGGGTAAATGCCGGGGAATCAGAAAATATAGTTAGTTGAGGTAGCTCAAAAATCGCTTGAATACCCCTTTAAAGGGGTACTCCGGCGATTTTTAGAGCTACCTCAACTAAGTATATTTTCTGACTCTCAGGCCTTACCCCTTTCCGGTATGCTAATATTATCGCGAAATTCATAATAGTTATTGCGTAATCGGCAAGTGAAAATGATGCAAAAACCATCATTCAAATATACCCGCACTTTTCAGTGCCGTGACGTGAGTGGCGGGCGAACTTGCCAGTCAAGCAAGCAGTCTAAAAAATAGAATATGCCAATCATTTGTTCCATGCAGGTGCGGGGGTACTGAAGCGAGCTTCAAAGCATTCATTTGACACCATGAAACTACTTCCAATCGTTCGGAACAAAATTCTACAGTCGAAAGAGTGAACCCATGCCTTCCGCTGACGTCACTTTTTCGTTGTTGCCAGTAGAGACCTTTCAGTTTGAAAAACACGGTGAGGACAAAATTGGAAATTGAATAACTTTGCGAAAAAATAATATTTTGACCTAATATTTGGGATTCTATTTTAGCGATGTTGGATTGGCGAGTTTAGCAAAATTTTAAGCAAATCGGGGACCATGAAGAAATCGCCAGATATCTACTAAGCGTCACGTTTACCCTAGAAGTTATTTATTCTGCCACCCACTGGCATATAAAAGCCTAGTAGATCTAGAATGGCACAGCTGACTGCCAGTAATTTTAAATGAATTCTCTTTTCAAAGAAGCTCGGTTAAACTCGCAATGCGTTCCAGTACAACATAAATATTTGCCAACCCTCACAAACTTTCTACGAAGATTTCGAATTTAATCTTTACTTTATAATTTAAAAAAAAACTTTCCATGAATTTTTATGAAAAATGGATTTTACTCGTAAAAAAAGTTTAATTTGCAGAATCTACAAGACGATGTGAGGTACAACCCACTGCCATATTTATTGCTGCTGTGGCTACCATCTGTCTGTCCAACGACCACTGATCCATATAGAAAACACCCAAAGCTGTCACCTTTGTGCATGACATGTTGCATGTTTGAGCTTTTTTTTTCCTTTTCTGCTTAGCTGCTACGTTTGATGCATGTCTTTCTACTTTATGTGGCGTTTACGGCGTTGCACCAGTTTCCGTGGTTTCTTAGAGCAATGGCAGGCAAGAAAACTAGAAAGAAGTACCTACTTTAACGTGTTTTGAAAACAATACATATCACTTTCTGTGTCATGACATGCATGAAGAAATTACGTTCTCTGGCATTAAAATTTTCCAAAGTTTGGAGTCAGCAGGTTAGCAGGTATGACTGTCACATCAGCTACTTTGTTGAAAATATTCTGATGCATTTGGTCTTGATTGCACTTTTACAGATAGCCACAACGCAAGGTTTCATGAGCACGAAGTTTCGGACTATTGATCCTTACCTTATTTATGCACCTGCTCAAGCACTGACCAAGGGAGTTTTCTTTCATGGATGCCAGAAGAATAAGTGAATGAAGAAGTGTTTCTATCATGTTAATAAAATATTTCTTAAGTGTGTAGTTTCGTTCACTCGCCTTCTAGATCATGTCAGTGGAACAGGTTGGAAGGAGCTCAATTTATTCATTTTTACCTGCATTTCCAGTCACGATCGAACATATTTCACGAAGTTCCCCTTGTTTAAAGAAGTTGGAACCCCCTTGTTTTAAGAAGTTGGAACTTAATAAGTTCCTCTAAGAAAGCCTCCTTTCTGCCTTTACAGGAGAAAAACTAAAAAAGATTTCTTAGGACTGCAACATGTATGATGGCGCCACACTTACATTTAAAATGGAAACCTTGCACAGTGTTAAGAGCAAAAACAAAAAAATTCGAGATTTAGATAATTTTAATTGTGACTTAAATGATGAACTTACCTTTTGTGATTTAAATAACGTTTTTCAGGAAAAAAGATTCGGAAGGCCATTATTAATGTGGGAATTTTGCTTAAATAAAATAGGGTGGAGGGAATAGAGTGACCCTACTTTGTGGTAAAGAGAAATTATAACGTTGGGTTTCGTTTTACACTTTGTTATCATAGCTCAATATTGTTGAGATACAAATTTAATACTACAGGTAAACAGCTGTCCAAGAAGTAGTGCGCGACCCTCTCAAGCCCCCTTCCCAGCTTCATTGGCGGGGAGAATACAAAACGAGGACTCTCGGCGTGGTCGGCTTGAAGTTTCGCAAATTTTAGTGCTCTCATCCCGTTGCCTTGACCTTCCACCCTGCAAGCACGTGCGAGATAGTCGCGGACGTCGGTGAGTTCGTCCGTGACTATCTCGTCGTCGCTGGAGCTGGTTGCGAGAGTGTCGAAGCAAAATGACCAGCTTCCAACATCTTTTGATAACAGTCACACTCATCGCTGCTGCGATCAGTGTCGAAGACTCCGACGGAATGAGTGAAGCCGTAGACGCCATCTTCTCGTGACCGCGTGCTCGAAACGAGGAAGATAAACGAGGAGGGTGTGTTCAGATAAGATCGAACACGCGAGTCCGGTTCGAATTTTTGTTTTTCTTCATATTTTTATATGTTACTCCCCAATATGTGGAGGGAACGAAATCACAAATGTTTTCTCAAAAAAACAAATATCTCTGAAGAAAAAAAAACATGTCTGTCCCAAGACGGCAACGCCGTTTTAGGGCTTTGTCTGTTCTGTCAAGTTTGACTGCATGTAATAGGCAAACTAAAAATACCAAAAAACTGAATATTTTTCAGGAAGCAGTGGATTATAGTTACTACATTCTTGAACGTTTACAGTATTCTCAAAATTATATATCGCGCGTGCCAAATTCACAAATGTGGCTACTTTAACGTTTTGACCCCATTTTTGTGACTCGTTATATCGTTATGTGTTAAGGATATTAAACTGAAACTTTTTTCATATGTCCTTCCTAAACGTGTCTCTTATCGAAAAATAAATTGCTGCTCTAGTGTATAATTCAAAATATATACAGCGCTTCAAACATATTCGAAATTGAAAAGTTCCGCAACTTCAACGTGCAATTAAAAAAAAACACCATCTTCGATCTTTTTAAAATTTGGAGGAATCACTCTCCTCTCCACCCTCGTAAAAGTCCGTTAAAAACATGTTGCATCATTTTGTTTCCGTCAAAAGTAGAGCGCTTTGAAATGTGCCTCCCCACATGGACATGTTCGCCCAAGGTCACGGCCGCAGTGTGGCCGCCTTCCATTTTTTTGTTTAGAACTTCTCATAATTTCCTGTTTTTTTACTTGTGCACAAGTTCGAATTATACATCTGGACCGCTCTAAATGCATGTATAAAGTGCACGTAGCTCAGGACAGCAGTTCGAAGCATCGAAGATGTGAACTAAGACGAGCCCGCCCTTCGTGCTTAATTGTTGCATATGCCACTGCACGGTCGCGCGAACTGAAACACAACCACCCGCACGAGACACTAGTGTCGATAGAACGAAAGAACAGCATATACCCATCCTTTGGGAGTGATTATCTGCGTGTAATCGCCGAATAGCATCAACACGGTGCGGAGTTATGCGCGATCGCCAGGTGGCCGGCACACTCTAGATACGCCAGCCCACTCTTGAGGCGATTCTAAATTTGTTGACACTTTCACAGCCCTGCGCACGATCTCCGCAGCCACGAGCACGTGCGTTTGTGTCACTATGAAGGCGAGTAACAGCGACGCGCCATACGCACAAACACTCAAAATGGTACCGACCAGACTCTCTGGACGTCTCAGCTAGTCTCAACCAACGGTCAGCTACTAAGCGGTTGTCGATATCTTTAGCAGCGGACGCGCTTACAGCACTGTCACAGCTAGCGTCGCTCGAGTATCTAGACGACGGAGCTATTCGTTCTAGTGCTGAGCACGGCCGTTGACATCACCCTCTCCCGAGCGTGGAAGAGGGTGAGCTACAGCAGCTGTGCATCAGCCGCACGAGCAGCGGAATGGTGCCACTGCATGTAACGACTGCGCTGCACCTGGCGACTGCGACAGTCGCTGTAAAGCGCGATCGTTCATGGTAACCAGATCGTAAACTGACCGTTTAGAATGCGTTGAATGACTGCCATCATAGCTCAGTGGTTACGCGCGTCTGCCTCGCTGATCAGAAGTGTCAACGGTTTCGGAATCGCCAGCCGAAGCGTCAGTCTTGTTTATTTAGCTTATCGACCCGCGGCGTAGACGCGTTGATAGCGCAGATAGATAGCTAGATACGATAGACGAATAAGCGCGTGAAGTAGCCGAAGAATGCTATTCGCATTACAAAGAACATATATAACCTGTCGGGTATTACGTGCGTGTTCGCCGTGTATAGTCGAACACGACCTATTGAGCCTAAACAACGGCGGATGCAACCGGAGATGCCGGATCGCGCGACCGCTCGGTCGCGCGAGCTTTAAACGTAAATACCTAGAACGAAACGATATACCATACCGGGGTTCCCGAAGTAAACGTAATAACTGAACATAACACCTCGGTGGGATTGAGGATCAGCACTGTTTACTACATCTTTAGGTAACTGTTTTAATAAATCGCTGACACCTTGGCTTGTCCACTCGTTCCGGCTCTCTCTTGGTGCGTCGTCTGTCATTGTTGTAAAATAAATAAAAATACATTGGCACTCAACATGTTCAAGCAGCGGTTATGAAATAGTGATCGTCGTTGCGCTTTCCGCGGTCCGGAAAACAGTTAGTTCCGAGTTCTGCCCCGTTCTGCGACTTCGCCATACGTGCCACTTCTGAATTCCACGGACGGCTCGCACGTTGCTCCACTCTTCCTTCTTCCGGTTCCGAAACTCTACAAGTTCAGTTTCATCCAAGTAGAGCAGCTTGACCCCTTTGAGATGTTGAGACAGTATTCTTGACATGTCTTGTCCATTTTGGATTGCCATGCTTGCCGGCTGTCGCAGGTTGTGTAGAGTAGCCTGGTGCTTCACAAGCCCTCCAACACCATCGCATGCATTTTTGCCGTGCCCAGTGGCGGAAAGTAGCCATTTGGCTGCAGGGTACTCTAATTTTCTGAACTCGTGTAGTTGATACTTGTTCTTGAAGTGGCTCGCTGCTCCATCGCTTACAAAAGTCACTTGCGAGTGCACGGGAGCGTTGTCATCAAGCCAGTCTGTTATTTTTCCGATTGCGCAGCAGGCGTGGGCGGAGTCGTGGCACACATCGTCGCTGATGACAGCGAAGCTACGCGTGGATTTTCTTGTTGTAGCAACGCATGTAAAAACCGAAACTTGCTTCTTATGCCAGTGGTAGGCTTGGACCTCATCGGGAAGAACAACGGTCCCATTCTCTGCAAAATCAAAATGCAGCACGAGGCTTCCCTTTTCTTCGCACCGCTTTTCTGTGTATATGGCCTTTCCTTGAATTGACCTGATCTGATTATGAGGAATCCATCTTCCTACCAGTGTCTGAAGTTCGTTCATGAATGTCATTGAATCCAAAGATTTTTTTATCAGATTGCCAGACTCCCAGGCTGCTACCAAAATCTCTGCTTCTTCTGGGATTCCAAGCCGCTCGAGCGTAAAATGGCGGTCCTTGGGGCATCGTGCACAATCGCCAAGTCGGCATTGATTGGTCGGCGGGGAGCAAATGTACAATAATTCCAAGTCCGAGACGTTGACGTCCCTATCGCTCACGTTTTCAAGAGCCGCCACGCAAAGCTTAAACTTTGCGCAATATATACATACACAAACTTCTCTCTGGGGGCACACTTGACCCACCGGGGTCGCAAGGAATGAAACTTTGTGAGGCCAATCTTGGTTTCTGCGTGTGCATTTTTAAACACACGAAATGACTCGCGGATTGACCTCGTCATAAAGCTCTTGGACATGTACTGTTTTTTGTCATTTAGTAACACACAAATGACGTCTCTCTGGTTTGGGCTTTGTCTAGAGCAGCCCAGTTCGTCCTTAGTAAAATACTCAAGAGCCACTGACAATTCCTCTTCGCTCACCTTGCATCTCGAGTAGGGATCTGGTATCGACCACACACCGTGGTCATCTCTCAGTTTGCGAGATTTGTTGATGAGGTACCTCGTTGCCTCCGGCACGGCACTTTCGATCTCTTTCCTCGTCAGGGATGGGGGAAGGAGCGTCAGTAGACGGCAGCGTTCCTGGTGGGAAGCACATGCAGCGTATGCCAGGCGAAAGTTCGTCATCCACTCGCTGCACGTGTTGCACTTATCTTGGGATGGTCCTGAAACGTCTGATGTCCCGTAGGCTGTTTGAATCCCCGTACGAACATCGGAAACCACGGCCTCTTCTATTTCTGCTTGTTTCCTCTTCCCGTAGGACTCTCTGCAGCGGCTTGCTACTTGACTTGGTGGCTTGAGTGGTGAAACCTTTGTGGGCAGTACGTAGCGATTCAGCTTGTCAATGGCCTCACTTTCTCGGATAAATGCGTCCCCACCACTGTAGGAGCTCTCTGGTGCACTTTGTATTTCAGCTTTGATATACAGGAAACAATGCTGGCACAGGTAATCTGTTTCTTTCACTTCACCGGATGTCTCCCGGGGCAAAATCTTCTTCAGGGAGTTAACACCGATATCTCGCACGCTGCGAAAATTTCTCTGCAATGTGACTTTCTTTTTGTGTTTGCTGAGATAGTCAGCACAAAAACTCTGCTGGCGCTGTAAGTCCCTGCCATAGCTGAAGACTCCGTTCTGACACGACGCGTATTAGCAAGGCATATGCCACGCAGATACTGGACTCGCTCCCTTCTGCCCGACGCCGAAGCAGAGAGAGAGAGAGAGTATGGTTCATACTTTATTGGTTTTGAAGTCACGAGGTATGAAATGAGTGCGTGCGTGCGCAGTCCGACCAAGACACGCAAGCGTAAACACGTGAAGTGTAGAGCGGCGCACGTTTACTTTGAGTTGATGCCGCGCGATAGAGTTCGTTTTTGGCTATAGTTTTGTTCTTTTCCTTCGCAGCTAAGGTTCGCCATAATAAAGTATATTCCTCCTCCTCCTTTTTGTGTGTTTAAGGTTGGGAGCTTCTTGGTTATGTGATGTGCTGGTTAATTTGGGATAGTGCGAGGATATATCAATATAAATGTTTAGGTTACAAGCGGTTGGTGTTACGAAAACCGTCTTTTATGGCCTGCGATCGCGCCCAGTCTTGCTTCCAGGCGTCCCGTGGCTCGCCGCCCGGCTGTTCCCTCTCGGCGTCTCCGGTTGCATCCGCCGTTGTTTGGGCTCAATAGGTCGTGTTCGCTATACACGGCGAACACGCACGTAATACCCGACAGGTTATATATGTTCTTTCGTTCTATCGACACTAGTGTCTCGTGCGGGTGGTTGTGTTTCAGTTCGCGCGACCGTGCAGTGGCATATGCAACAATAGACCATTTGCTATATTACCCAAGCATCAAGGAGAATGCAGGGATTGGTGTTCCACGCGCCACACGCGCAGACCTTCCCCGTATAAAAGATTCGAAATAAATAACCAAAATAAGCCGTCTCTGCTAAGCCTCCTCGCCTTGTAAAGCGTTTTCTAATAACTTCTCGGCCCTGGTCCCATGTTTTCGGGGCCAGCTGGCTGAACAACCACCGCCACCCTCCCCAGCCTGGGAGCGGGATTTTCCCGCTTCCGGAGGGACAGTGGACCCCCACGGACTTTCGCAAGCCGACCCTCCTGGCAAGATCCGGAACCCAGCAAGAAGGAAGAGCATGGCGAGTCCAGCCCACCCTTACCTACCCGAAAGCAACCCTGAGGAGACACCTGCTAAGAAGGTAGGAATCGTTTACACTCTCCCGGACGAAGAACTGCAAGCTTACTCTGCATATAAGCGAGAACTCCCGAATCTTACGGAGTACATGAAGAACAAGGCAGCTTTCCTTGAATTTCAACAGAACCAGGCCGCTATTGCCGAGTATGTGCAGAACCGAGCAGTTACCGCCGAGTATGAGCAGAACAAGGCTGCCATTACTGAGTACATGCAGAACAGGGCCGCTTTCCAAGAATACACGCGCCAAAACTCGACGGGAAACTCGTCGGCTAGTTGTAGCGAAGTTCTCTCAGGCAGTTCCAGCGCTGGAGCGAGTCCGCAACACATAGCGTCCATGGACGAAGACAGGGAGCAAGAAACAGGTGCGGCTAGACCGTGGTATCAAATGCGCAGAAGCGGCAAACGTCAGAGATACTACGAGATAAGCGACTCTACGCCATCAACACCAAACTACACGGTCGTCTTAAAGCCCATCTGTAGAGAAGACGTCTTCAACATCGGCACCAAAAACATAAGAGACGCCATCACTCGAACAAGTGTTGACGACAAAGAATGTTCCGTTCATGTCAACGAGAAGTCGAATACGATTGCCATTACAACCAGGAATCAGCAGGCGGTTGATAAGCTCCTCACGATTGGAAGCATTGAGCAGAAAGGAAAGGCGCTGGAAATGAAGCCCTACGTCGCCACGTCGAGTGCCCAAACGAAAGGGGTCATCTACCTCAGAGGACACGATAACGACGAAACTCCGGAGTCACTGATGAAGGAGCTGGAGTGCAGAACTCACCAAATTTCAGCAGCCAGGATTATCGGCCGATCTGGAAGAACCGTGCTCATTACTTTCGAAAGTCAGACCCTTCCAAGATATGTACGCTATGCCTGTGAGTCCTTCAAAGTGTCGTCGTACAGGCCCAGACCCCTCGTCTGCTACAAGTGCCACACACTCGGCCATAAGGCCGACGTCTGCCCTCAAGACGCCGTCCGGTGTGGCGGCTGCGGCCACGAGCACGACCCCGCCGTGGGATGCAAGCTCCAACCTAAATGCATTAACTGTGGTGGGGCTCATGTAGCAACGAGCAATGACTGCCCTCTACGCAAGATTCCCGTCAAAAGGCAACAGCAACCCGGTCCGCGACCACAGCCCTGGCGCGACGCTGAGAGGGAATTCCTGAACCGACAAGGCTCCAGGGGCCCTGGACCCCAATTCGAAAAGTCGGCTGCTCCTCCTCCCCCACCGCTGACGTCGCAGTTTCAATTTCCTGCACTGAAGCCAAAGCACGAAAGCACCAGCGCATGGAGCGTCCCTCTGAGGATCTCGGAACCCACGGGGCCCTTTATCACCAGGGCAGAATTTGAGAACTTTGAGGCAAGATTCACGACACTCGAAAATAAGGTAGATCGTCTTTGCGGACTCGTTTACGCTCTAGTCAACCCACATGGACGCTAACGCCGACATCTCAGACATCCCGGAGAGGCATTTTCGAAAGCGAAAGAAACAACATAAGATCTGGTTCATGCAGTGGAACTGTAGGGGCCTGCATTCCAAGCTCGCGGAGCTCAAGCTTAGACTCGAAATTCTCCGGGAGGAAGCCCCTGACGTAATTCTGCTACAGGAGGCCTACGTCAAGGATGTCAAGGTCCGCAATTATAATATCTACTCTCAACCGAGCATGTTAAGACAGGGCGAAGTTCGATGCACGACGCTTACTCTTGTCAGGAAATCAATTCCGCAAGTACAACTCGACACGGTTCCCTTCTGTAGTGACAACCGCGAAGTTGTTTCGGTGCGACTCAAACTGGAATCTATAATTGTGGACGTGATCAACGTGTACATTAGACCCGGGGTGAACGAAAACGACTTCTCCTGGTTGCGCAGAACAGTGGACCCAAGGACGCCCACCGTCGTTGCTGGAGATTTTAATGCAATGCACAATTTGTGGGGGTACGAAACCAGAAACACGAGAGGCAAAGAACTCAAGGCCACGTGCGAAGCACTCCGCCTACAACTATACAACGACAAAGGGGCTCACACCAGACTCTCCCAGCACGACTCCGAAATGGACACATCACCCGATCTCACGTGGGCTTCCAAGAACCTCAAAGTTAGGTGGAAGACGCTGCCTGACCCCATGGGAAGTGATCACCTCCCGATCCGCATAGACCTCCCGCTACGACAGTCTCCCAAGAGACCCGTCACCTTCATCAAGTGGGATGCCTTTCGTGCCAACATGGACAGCCTCAGAGACCTTCCGCTTGATCGGAGAATCGTGGCAGCGGTAAATCATTCCAAGACCACGTACCAAGTCAAAGAGGATACCCCGACGCCGGATCTTCACCTCACGAATCTCTGGGCTTCGAGACTATCGGCTCTAATGACATACAGGACAAAGAGGACATTCAAACGCAAGGTCAAGCTCAACCTGGCAACCGCCAGGGCCAAACGCTACACTCTGGAACTCTTCCGCAACCGATGGAGGGGACTGTGCAACTCATTCAATGAGAAGACTGGCCTGCGCCGGGTCTGGCGGACTTACAAAGGCCTCGCGGGGAAAACCAAGGCTCGCAACACTGGCAGCAACTTAGCCCTGCGCCTCAGAGTGTCGGAAGATGACCTAGTCAACGAAGCCGGTAGTTTCTTCTTCCCACAACAATCCCCGCCACCTGGAACTGAGATCTACGCTCCGGTTTTGGTCAACGTCGAGGAACCAGAGAACGCCCCCTTCACGCTGGGCGAACTCATCGAAGCTCTAGAGTCCGCCAAGACCAACACGGCACCTGGCCCAGACGGCATCTCGGTCACCGCCCTTCGGAACCTGCCAACGGAGGACATGAAAGAACTCCTGCAGATGTACAACGACGCGTGGGATTGCGGCAAGATCCCGGCCGACTGGAAGAAATCGACAGTCCTCCCCATACCCAAGCCCGCGAAACCACCTACCTCAATCCAAAATTTGAGACCCATCTCGCTAACTTCGAACCTATGTAAAATTTTCGAGCGCATGGTTCAGGCCCGGCTTTCGTGGATCCTCGAAACCCGAGATGCGCTTCACCCCATGCAGACCGGCTTCAGGCCGGGATTGTCTACGCAGGACAGCCTCGCCATGCTTCACCACGATCTCTTCATCAAACCACAGTTCAAGGCGCAACCCCGCACTGTCGTTGCTATAGATGTTAAAAGGGCCTTTGATTCTATACCACATAAGACGGTCATCGAGGCGGCTCAAAAAGGGGCATTAGGGGAAAGCTCCTCAACTTCATTAAGACGTTTCTCAATGACAGATCCTTCCAAGTCGTCGTTGGCAGCACCAGAAGCCAATGGAAGCACAATAACGTAGGAGTCCCGCAGGGCGCGGTAATCTCCCCCGCGCTGTTTAATATGGCAATGGCGGATCTGGCTTTCGCCCTGCAAGATGTTCCGGACGTCAGTTTTACCATTTATGCCGATGACGTCACGCTCTGGACTACCAAGGGCCTTGCGAAAACCCAACAGCGGAATATGCAGCGCGCTCTTGACGTTACCAACGCATTCGCAGTGCAGTCCGGACTTACCCTCTCCACCGAGAAGACTGCGTACATGGTCGTTTCCAAGACACGACGGAAGCCCAAACACCCCATTCGCCTCCAACTGAACGGCGCCAACATTGAGTCTACTGACGCCCTAAAGATTCTCGGCGTCACCTTCGACCGATGTGGAGGCGCGTCAAGCTGGCTCAAACAAACCAAAGTTCAGTGGAACAAAGGAATCAACCTTCTCGAGAAAATTACCAGCAAGGCGTGGGGTGCCCAAGAGGACCTTCTCAAGAAACTCGTCAGGTCTATTCTGGTGTCCAAGGTCGTCTATGGTCTGAATTACCTGCGCCTGACTAAGACCCAAGAAGCAGCGCTGGTCGTACTCAACAGAAAGGCAATGAGAGTCATTACAGGCTTACCCAAGTTTACACCGGTTGAACAGCTTGAAGCTGCCGCACAGATCAATACTCTGCGTGACATTGCCAAGGAGATGGTCGTTGGGCAGGAAAATCGCCTATCCAGATCTCAACCGGGCAGAATCATTCTCACCAAACTCGAGAAACATGAGCTCCTCGCAAAAACAGCGGCAATGCCAACTCCATCTCCGCCATGGGAGAACGAGCTTGTCGTCCCGATCAAACCAGTACCCAAGAATCAAGGAAAGGAACACAAAGGAAGGCGCAAGCACGCGGCCGACAAGCACCTCGAAGAGATCGATTCACTGACCGGCGCCGAAGTCATGTATGCAGACGCTGCCAGAGACGACGCGGGCCGCTCAGCGATTGCATGGCACTCTGTCTCCAGGAACACCACATGGAGTGGCATCACGCACAAAACCAGCAGCCCGAAAACGGCAGAGTTATTAGCGCTGCTTCACGCCATCCAAGAAGCGGCTCATACGCTACCCCGAACAGTCACTGAAGCACGCATCTTCACCGATTCCCGTGAAGCTCTGCAAGAATGCGGCCGGGGCAACAGCACAAATCCGGTGGTAAAACAAATCAAGAACATCATTGTTGAATCTCGTCCGCGAGTCAACATCGTGCTTTCGTGGGTCCCTGGACACGAAGGTGTCCCGGGGAACGAGAGGGCGAACGAGGCCGCGAGGGCGCAGCTACATGCAGGTTTTATGCCCTCACCTGGCCACGGTCCCCCCTCGTGGAAGAAGACCCGGGCCTCCCACCCGACATTGAAGAGATCAAAAAAGAGGAGAGGGCTGCCAGGAAGCTCAGACTCGGCGCCCTTCTCCCACCCGATGAAGACCCTGTCCCTCCTGGTTACAGCAGGTGGGAACGGGTCTGCATACGCAGGCTTCAAACGAAGACGGCAATTACCCCCATCTGGCTGGCGAGGTTTCACCGCCCGTCCACACCCGAAGACGTCGGCCCTGATCCGCTCTGCATGCACTGCGGGATTCCAGCCACGTGCATCCATCTCGTCTGGACGTGCGAGGGGGTCGCAGAGCATCGTAACGACGCCATAAACTCACTCCCTGAAGAGGCAAGACCAGCTACGTACGAGGACTGGACCCGCCCCAGGCTCGAGCACCCGCACCGCAAACACATTCTCGATTCCCTGATTAGTTTCGTCCGCTCATCGGGGATCGCCTGTTACATTTAGCCCCTTCCCCCACCCTTCCCATAATCCCCTTCCCCCGTCACGATTGGATGACTTTATCAAGAGATCGTGATGTATCCCATTCCTTTAATAAATACGTTTTCTCACTCACTCACCAAAATAAAGCGTTGACGAACGCGCGTGCAAGATGCCATTTGTTTTAGGTATTTGCTTTAGAAAATTTACTACTGCTGAGGCCAGCACGTGCGGCGCGTGGAACACCAATCCCTGCATTCTCCTTGATGCTTGGGTAATATAGCAAAAGGTCTATTAAGCACGAAGGGCGGGCTCGTCTTAGTTCGCATCTTCGATGCTTCGAACTGCTGTCCTGAGCTACGTGCACTTTATACATGCATTTAGAGCGGTCCAGATGTATAATTCGAACTTGTGCACAAGTAAAAAAAAAGGAAATTATGAGAAGTTCTAAACAAAAAAATGCAAGGCGGCCACTGCGGCCGTGAGCTTGGGCGAACATGTCCATGTGGGGGGGGGGGGGGGGCACATTTCAAAGCGCTGTACTTTTGACGGAAACAAAATGATGCAGCATGTTTTTAACGGACTTTTACGAGGGTGGAGAGGAGCGTGATTTCTCCAAATTTTAAAAAGATCGAAGATGGTGTTTTTTTTTTAATTGCACGTTGAAGTTGCGGAACTTTTCAATTTCGAATATGTTTGAAGCGCTGTATATATATTGAATTATACACTAGAGCAGCAATTTATTTTTCGATAAGAGACACGTTTAGGGAGGACATATGAAAAAAGTTTCAGTTTAATATCCTTAACACATAACGATATAACGAGTCACAAAAATGGGGTCAAAACGTTAAAGTAGCCACATTTGTGAATTTGGCACGCGCGATATACAATTTTGAGAATACTGTAAACGTTCAAGAATGTAGTAACTATAATCCACTGCTTCCTGAAAAATATTCAGTTTTTTGGTATTTTTAGTTTGCCTATTACATGCAGTCAAACTTGACAGAACAGACAAAGCCCCAAAACGGCGTTGCCGTCTTGGGGCAGACATGTTTTTTTTTTCTTTAGAGATATTTTTTTTTTTTTAGAAAACATTTGTGATTTCGTTCCCTACACATATTGGGGAGTAACATATAAAAATATGAAGAAAAACAAAAATTCGAACCGGACTCGAGTGTTCGATCTTATCTGAACACACCCTGGAGTAACATTGACGAGGAGGCTGCTGCGTCGCCATCTTAGTCTTCTGGGCTGTGGAATGCCTTCTGCGCATGCGTCCGCAGCGCTGTGACTCGGCATTTTTCGCTCGCGTGATAAGCGCTGGCGACGAGATGTTTTGGCGGCGTCACCTCGCGGGTGTCCTCCTGTGACGGAGCTGGGGGACTATGTTCGACAAATGTTTCGTTTCTCCTAAAAAGAAACGGAAGTGACGATCTCGCGTCTGATCGGTTAGAGGCTCAAATGACGAAAGTTCCCTCTTTCGTCATTTGAGCCTATAACAAAGCAGACGCGAGATCGTCACTTCCGTTTCTTTTTAGGAGAAACGAAATAAATAAATAAATAAACACAACGCGTGAAACAGGCTTTGCCGCGCATTAGCCAAGCAGCGCATGAAGCGAGCTGACGGGCCGAGGGATACAAGATATGGGCGGTCTGTCCTAGTCCCTCCTACCCGTGACGTCACAAACGATGATGATGATAGCTAGAGAAGGGCCCCCTGCAGGAAGCGCACGCCGCCATACGTCATCTGGGCGATCCCTATGGAGAGCCTGCTCCCACTGTGGTCCGTGAGCCTCACTGGGCGGCACTGAAACTCGGCTGCAGCAGACTGCTTTACTCTTAGTCCCAGTCACAAATCACTTCCTTTGTAATCTTGTTTTACTGTCCCGAACGTTAATTTTCTCTGATTTTCGCGCATCACTGCGTTGCAATTTACCGATAACCGGAGCAGCTATAGTAAGTTACAGGTTAAGAAGGTAGCAGCAAATGCTACTCCAAGGGAATAATATATCCCTCCACCACCTCCGCATCCAATAGCGTCCCATCGTTTCAGTGACGTCGCGGGCAACGCGCGAGGAGGGTCTTGCCTTTCTGTACATAATTGCCTTATCTTTCGACTTTGACTTAGCATTGTGAAAGCCACGAGAGGGAGATTAGAGTTTTCCCCTCCGATGGAAACAAATACGACTTTCGGGGATTAGGTTCCCCCTCCGATGGATACAAAGGCTGCTTGCAGGGGTTCAGTTCCCCCTCCGATGAATACAAAGATCGCTTTCTTAAAAAGTGGGGTTAGAGACAAGTTGGCATTACTCTGTAGCCAATATCTATCCATTGAAGCGGAACAAGGTGCGTTTCCAGTGAACTCTTCTTTCGACTGCGGAAGGATTTGAAACAGGCGCATCACGCTTTTGGGAGGAGCTTCTCGTGCCTTCTTAACTTTAGCGCCTCCTGCTCTGAGTGGCTTGCGCCGTACCACGGTGCGTGGAACTACACTTCGTTCAATTACGTGTCAAATAAATAAATAAAAATATCTGCACAAACCGCCGTATATATGTCTCTACTCATTAGGAAGGTGAAAGCTACTGTTTCCTCTTGAGGTGCCTAATCTTTAGTTCTGAATGGTAATATGGTGTCTTTGAAATGCATACTATCTACCCTGGAGCCCACATAATTTTGGCTGGAAGCAGTAGATGATTTCATATGAAGCAATGAGTCCACGCTGGAAAGCCAAGGCAATTTAATCGGCAATTTCTGGTGTCTGCTTGCGTTAAATGAAATTGGTAATTTTTTCTGCCATGTGCTGGGGTGGGGTTGGGGGGGGGGCAATGTAAACGTTCAATTTAGTTACCGGGTGCATCAATTCACGGTCATGCTTGCATGTCACCGCTTTCGTTTCAAGCCGGCTTTCGCGGGTAAACTTAATTTTCCGTAAATTTTTAAAAGGATTGTGCTTTTTTTTTTGCTTTATTAATCGTACGTTTTTTTTTTTGCAGTTACAATAAGTTTGTTTGTTCAGTTTTCCAGCACATATTTTCTAGGAAAATGCCATATATGTCTACTTCGTGTACATCTATATGTTAGCCAAATACAACAGTTAAACATTTTAGACACAGCTATAGACATGTCTTGAGGAAGGAAAATAAAAACGTGCACATTTCCAACCGTCGACTGATCCACATGGGGAACTCAGATCCCATCCTTGCTAAAAATCTAAGGGCACAATAAGAAAAAAAAAATATTGCCTTGACTTCTAAAGATCGGAAACCTAGCTCTTACTAGCCTGAGAGACATAAAGACACACCGATTATCAACTTCAGTTAAAGATCACTGCTGTACGTGAATTCAAATTCATGATCTACTCTGAGCGAAATTATTTTTTGCCAATAAAATTCGGACTCTCGGACTCAACTTGAGGCATGTTGGGGTGGGGGCTTAAAAATAACTGCTGAGAATTCGTGGAATACAACTCCCCTCGAAGTCCCCTCGCGCGACTTGCAAATGGGTAGGTACTTGGGTGTATATCATTTTAATTTATTATCCAAATTTGACATTGCAATTCCCACACTTGGTACAGAAAACCGAGCCAGTAACTCGCGTTCAGTCAACGCACATCTGGCCAATTGCAACTGAATACTCCACTGACACTGCCAATACCAGCGTAATCAAAGCGCGAAATACTACGTGCACTGCCCGCGCCGCACAAACGAAGGCCTGAGTTTCAGCGTCGCCTCGCGGTGGCCTCGTGCGAGGTGCGTGCTGCATGGAAGGCTTCGTGATTGTGAAGGGGAGTACACGGAAGTCAACAAAACCAGTCCCCCTCCGCTGCTACACTCTCCGTTGGCCCCATGGCGAACCGTCTTTTGTCTCGATCGCCATGCCCCTAGTAAAGTATTTACCCCATCCTTCGACAATGAATCCTCAAAAAGTCGACAATCGCTGGAGACTAGACAACCCAACGGAAATTCAGGTGGTCCCCCAGTGACATCACTCGAAAGAGGGCGTGAGAGTTGATGGGTACTTCGACCTTCGATTGGTTTAATTTTAATGCGAAAGCATTAACTATCCCATGGAGCGAACAGGCGTTATCAGCTTTTAAAGCCGTGCCAAACGGCACCTAAACTCCCCTGTCCCAATGGGCGCGTCCAGTAGCGGCTCCCTCAGCTCCGAACGGAGTAACTCGAGTCGGAGTCCTCGGAGCGCCTACTAAACGGCAAAAAAAAAAAAAAAAAGAACGCGGCTTTTCAGTTGTTTCTACGCAGTTTCCGCTTCCTCCCCTGTGCCAGACGGTCTCCGAATAAAGGGGAAGTAGACGGCGCCGAGTACGATGGCTTTTATTCGACGCCGGTATTGAAGAAGTCTCCACAAGGTCGTTAGAGAAAGAGCGAATGACTGTACAGATCAGCGTTGCTGTTCGAAGCGATCCAACGCGATCGAGCCCTTCGCAGGGACGTGCAAAGGCTGCTATCTGTTATAAGAACCGACAAAAACGTCCTCAGCAGACGCAAAATATGGAGCTCGGCGGATCTACGCCACCGGTTACGATACTTTTAAACGGCCATACTTTTGTTCTGCCCTTCGTTACGAAGTTCCTGTAAAATGTATTCGTATACACACGGGAAGTCCGGCCGCGCTCGGCGATCAAGGTTTTGTCGGCCGAAGCGAGCCTCAGCCAACGTCTCACACTCACATACACGCCGATTTAGCTACACAAACAAAACAGTAATCGGGATCATGCCTTGCTTGAGTGTCCAACCGGCCACCAAAGTCGCGTTCATACCCTGGCTTGCTCTGTTCAGCACGGACAGGACTATATCGTCGATATTCACCGAGTTTCCGTGCAACGGCGATCAAAACATGGCGTCAAATGAACGTTTACGTTGTTTATTAGCATATCCCAAACAAACAAAATACGCTCCAATGCATTTTCCCAAAAGAGCCTGAGCTGGAATTCTAACGCGCTGTTCGTCTTACCTTGAGCACTTTTCATTAACAAAAGCGAGCAAACCGCAGACCCGCTCCGGAGCCGACGCAGCTTTTCCCACCATTTTTTATTTTTTTTCTCTTTCAGCATTTGAACTACGTCAGCGATTCGGAAATAGATGATACCGCGCTCCTCTCATTCTTCGCGCACCGTCTCAAGACCCGGTGTACGAGAGCGCGACTCCTTTACTCTGGAGTGACTTGCACCGGAACCGGAGGTCGTTTTTTGCCGTCTAGTGGAAGGAGCGCGAGCTCCTTGACTCCCGGTGCCGCTACTGAACACGCCCATTGGAGCGAAGCCTGTGGTGTGTGATCTGATGGATAAGCTCTCATTGGCTGGCGCGCGTCGTATAGTTTCAAGGAACGAGGCTCCCATTGGCGCTCGCGCGACGTAGTTCCAAGTTTCGCCAGTCTATGATCTCGCAGCTGTAACGCCTTCCTCCCGAGTGAGCCAATCAGCCCGCGGCGCAGAGCGAGAGGCGTGAGCGCATGCGTGTGAGCTCCCGGCTGCTCCCAGCTTCGCGGGGAGGGCCGCCATTTTCATTCCTTCGCTCGGCGGAATGCATGGAATCGACATCCAAATTTCGGTTCTTTCCTTTTATTTGGCAGGCTCTGGCAAGAAAATGATACACTGTTATTCCTCGGTGGCTTAACAAGCTAACGAATGAAGTTTCTTTACGTTTGAACACAAACTTTGATTCAGGCGAAGAAGAAATAAGCCCGTAACAGACGACGCGTATAGCCTCAACAGTGCTCTCTGCGTCGGCAGCGTTGCGTCAAAATGGCGGTCGTCCCCTCTTTGCTCCCTTTCTCTCTCGCTTCTTTAGCGTTCTCCTCCCGTTCCTTCCCTTTTCTCCTCTCTTTCACCTTCGTCGCCACACCCATTGTCCAGACTCTCCCAATATACGGCTCTGGGTGGCGCAGCGGCCCGGCCGCCGGTTAGAGGGAGCGGCTGGCCGCCGAGCCAGGCCGAGCCAGCAGAGCCCGCACGGGCTGACTCCGGAGTGGCTGCACGGCCGAGCTCAGCGCGGCGCGGCCACTTCACGTAAGCGCGCGCTCGGCCGTCGGGAGGCGCAAGCGGATCGCGATTCAAAGCGTCTCAGGCGGCAAGAGGACGAGGCCCTTCGACAATGCGAAGCAGAAGCAACACGGCGCAGGCGGCATGCTTTCGCGTTCACAACTCATAAAAATTGCTTAGGTGTCCTCGGACCTTTTTTTTTAATAAACACTAGCGTGCGCAAGAAAGAAAGGTGTGTGACACGAATTAATTCCCGCAGTTCGTTCTTTTTGCAAACATTCCGTCTTTTCTGGGGTTTAAAAGAAATAAGCCCGTTGCAGACGTCGCGTAGCCTAATTGGAATATGGATTTTTCTTTGCCTAGTTTTCTGACTGCGGAGTCTAACCATCCGCTACAGTATGTTGCAGACTAAATAAAGCAGGACAAGCTCCTCTCATAAAGCCCTCCCCTCTTTCTACTTTAGCAGAGTGAGCGCTGGAGGAGAACTGGTAGTCTTTTTTTTAAACAGTTGGGTTGGGACATGGACATGCGCGCAATGTCCATGACGTCACGAAATGGTCACACTCTTTCCACCTCAGCGAGATGGTCATACACTCTCCCCACCTCAACGTGATGACCACAGCTCATTCCCACAGCTTCTGTCCTCCACGCACCCGAAATGCCGAAAGAGAAAACAAGTGGAAAGGAGGTGACTACCGACTAAATTGCATCTCGCGCCCTCATTATCGCTCTAAAAAATTTTCCCGTAAAATTTTTTTTTTGACACGCGTATTCCACTAGACTGCTAAAAAATTTTTTTTTTGGCATTTAGGCGAATTTTCGGATCGTCTATTTATTGTCAGAGATCAAACTACGGGCTCTAAGCATTCCAAAAACACCCAACATTCCATTTAAAGGCGGCCGGTTTCCTATAAAAAAATCTGACTAAAGATTCTGCCACGCTCCTGTTTCCGGTGCTCTTTTTTTTTTTTTCTCATCAAGCATCAGAGAATAAAACCAACTCGATCCTATCATTACTAACAGTTCCACCATCACTTCATTCCTAAATCAGCTAGGTACTCTCTTACATTGCGATTAATAATTTAGGGCGTCTTGGTATGCGAATTAGTTATCCTTGTGTATTTGTGTAAAAGTGTTATATTTACTTTTCCTGTCTAATTAGTACTAAATAACCATATTTATGCCTATGATCTACTTATAATGTTCTACTCATGAAGCATTCTTTTTTTTTGTACGTGTGTTCAGTGCTGTTAAAATCCCTTTTAAGAGGACTGACTGTCTTTAAATAAAATAAAGTCAGAAAATTCTTGCACCGCTCCTTTAACAAAATCCTGCGTTCCTAGGATTAAGGAAAATATTTCAGCCCAGATTGGGAAACTAAAATAAAACGAATATTCAGCCACGGTAATTAGTTAAGAACACCAAAGTGAACCCTGGGAGAGTGCGGCGCCATAAAGGTCATGCAAAAAGGCAAGGAGGTGGCTGCCATCCCGTATGTTCGCTGTTTGTCGCACGGTTTGAAGGGGTTGCTTCGAGATTCGGTGTGGACGTTATGTTTTCAGAACGCCATAAATTGCGTGGGATTTGCTTAGCCGTTGAAATGCAAGCAAGCAAGCAAAAAAAAGTATTTTTTTGCCCACAATGTGCGAAGAAACGGAAGTGATAGCTGGAGCATGGTCGCGCAATGCGGGTGGAATTGTGCCGTCACGTACTTGAGGACGAAGGTGGGACGTGGTCAATTCTCATAGCCGCTGTGGTTGGCGCCGTAGATGTCACTGACGACTGCCACCGGAAAAGAAGTGGGTAAGCGCGGTAAAAGTCTCGACAACCATCCAACATTACGAGTAGCAACTGGATATACTGCCAAAGTGGAATTTCACATGACGCGAGTAATGTTTGAAAACAAGTCTTTCAAGCAGACGACACGGTTCAACTTGTCACGAATCATCGCGTCGTTTGCTGCTACAAGCAGACGACACGATGATTCGAGCGCGTAAGCCTTCGTTGCGCAATTCTTGGCGGGACGCCAGGACTGCCCTCTTCGCTTGCCTTCGCTCGCTACGCGCGGCACCGAGTACCAGTCACCCTCTCCCTGCTGAAAGAGGGGAAAGAAAAAATTACACCATCTTCCCGAGGGGAACCATGGGGTGATGCGGAGCATCGTGTTGGTTCCGAGGAAAGAGTCAGTTGCGTGCTGACGTCGAGAGATGGCGCCACCGACTGCCCTAGCGGTACCCCCTACGCGAGCCTTCGTGGCGGCTCGCGGCAGAGACACTTGGAACGCTCGCCGCTCACCGTTTATTTTTTTTTCACACTTGAAGGAGAGGAGACTAGAGGAGGGAGAGTTGCGCGTGCGCGCGCGGTGTGAGTAGAAGCGAACGAACACGCAGTGCACGCAGCTGGTAGAGAGAGAGCGGAGAGAGTAACGCGCAGCTGTTGGAGAGAGGGAAGGAGAGTTGCGCGTGCGTAGTGCGAGTGCGGACTACGACGCCGCGGGACATAGACCCGAGCAAGAGATGCTCCGCATCTAAAAAATTACGTTTTTCATTTTCCGCGCGTGCGGTGACGACGGGCGACGAGGACGAAATTTCTGCAAAGTGTCGTCCATAAAGCTATCGCTTTAAAATTCGAAAGATGATACTCCACCATAAAACATGAAAAAAAAATTTGTGCCGTGTTCCATCGGCTTTGTGTGAGACCCCCCTCAAGTGCAGTCGCATTTAGGCCGGACAGACCAGGTACCAAAGTTTGCTAAAAATGAGTGAGTCCTCACGCCTGGCATTCCACTGCAGAGACCGCGTGTGAGCCTCGCTTTGGTGACACTGCCATTCTGTTCAAACATAACTATATGGTTCCGTGTTGTCGGTAAATACCGATAAACCCTGAAAATTGACCCCCGAACTGGTTTATCAAAATCGGGGAAATTCGGAAAACCTCGGATTAGTGATTTCCTTCACTGAACAAAACACAATCTTCCCGGAAGAAAGAACAACTTGATCTCCAATTTTATTTTGTATTTACCTTGAACATAGTTACAGTAAACTTTCCGCGAGGCTACTTCTTTCTACGAAAACCAGACCCCTTCCTCGTTTGCTTATTCTATTGGTGCCGGGACATTATCTATTCTGGCCACGAGTGTGTTCTCTGGAGGTTGGGGAATTCCATGCACGCGGGTCTTGTTTCGTCAACATTAGGCCCGATAAGCACTGATTTCTTTTCCGACACCGAAACTTGACACCGAAAAACACCGATTCTGTTAAGGAAAAATAAACCCCCAAAAAAACACCCACGAATTTTAAGAAAAAAATAAACCCCAAAACACGAAACCCTAAACATAACCAACTATAAAAAAAAATTGAGGCATATAAAAAAGAAAAAAAGAAGCAGTATCATGTGTCAGCCAACCGTCCATAACCCAGCTGGACATTGATGCCGCTTTTTTAGATCTTGGGGGGGGGGGGGGAGGTCAACGTTGATAGTGTTTGTTATGTACGAAGGGCGATCAAAAAGCTGTGCCTCCTAGGCTGTAAGTTATTTATTCAGTGATGGAATTAAAATTTGTCACATTCGGGTGAAAGTTTGGAATTTCCTCTTTCCGAGGGGCGCATAATTTTCCAATATAGTCTCCACCGGCGTTGATGCACTTCCGTTACCGGTGCACACACTGCATCAGTAACCTTGTCGTCGGACCCAAGCCATGTACTCTTGAGATGTTTCTTTATCTTGAAAAAAACACCCAAAAGTCAGATGGCGCGAGGTCCGGGCTGTAAGGTAGACCTGCAGCTCCTTCAGCTTGGCGTTAGTCTCGTCAACAGCCGCTCACAGTCATCTACGATGGCATACGGAGAGTAGGGCACCGGTAGCCTAAGTGCATCGCCGCCGGTGTGGACTATATTGAAGGGTTATGTGCTCCCCTGAAAGATGAGACTTGAAACCTGTAATTGAATGTAACATCTTTCAATTCCATCACTGAATAAAAAAGTTACTGCCTAGGAGGCAAAACTTATTGCTCACCCCTCGTATTATTGTGGAAGTTTGGAAGTGACGATTGCATCAGAGCAGAAGTGATGAGTTTCGTGTTTTTCTAATAAACATTTAGCTGATGGTCAGTTGGCGCTGAGAGTGCTTGTTATATATTATCGTGGAAGATTGAAAGTGACGATTGCGTGAAAACAGAAGTAATGTGTTTTAATAAATAGTTCGTTGGTAATCAGCGCTGTGTCCTGTGAGTTCCTGTCCTTCGTCTCTTGTCGTTTCGCGCGGTTCTTCCATTATTTATCGTACCAACTCGCCCAACGTTACATCATTTTAAAAGGTAAAATACATCGGCAAAGTTCCTCGGTGGTGGCACCACTACTTGTCTGGCGTTTCCTGGTGTGTGGCCTTAGCATGACTTTGGTTAATTTTAACCGACCGAAGTCGGGTATTAGCTTTTCGTTTGCACTCCAATGGTTGGATGCACTTTTTGGATGTTAATGCGCTGCTGTGCAGTAACGTTTAGATAGTAGCATTTATCCTTAGACTTTGAGAGTTCAAAGCTGCCTGCACATTTCTAAAAATATTTCTCTACATTTGCTCGGACCTTGATCTGTGGATGCAATAAAGCAATGGAGCTTGTTCTCAGTAATTTTATGCACAAATAAGGTTACTAACATTTAGATTAAAAAGATTGCCCTAGCCTTTTTTTTCAAATGTACAGAATGTTTATATTTATCAACGAGCGTTTCAAAAAGTTGTTAGGCTTTACGGTACTTGAAATGCAATAGCTTTTCATGTAGTTTTCTTAAAGGGGCCCTGCAATCATAATTAAGCGTCTACCTTTTTTGCGGTTTCCACGTCTCTTGGGGTTCGGGCAAGCCAGCGGGCACGGAGAGAGTCACTAAATATCAGTGCGTCATATTTTAACCGGACGAGGCGGAAACCTCCTCCACCGACGGGGGCGACCCGCGGTACCGAAAGCGCGCGTAATGTGACGTCTTAGGTCCTGGGCTTACTACTGGTCAGAGCCGCTAAAAGCTTCTTTTTAGTCGAAATCCAAAATATAAGTGGCGCGAACCGTTTCAATTATTTATAAAAGTAGTTTTTGTTCAGTATTCGAGATCAGAAAAGAAACAAATGCAGTTTATAAAGTACGGAAACAAGAAATGATCCGTCGACATACCCGCCACCAATCGGTGGAAAAGGCGGCGCCTACTAGAAAAGAGTAGTGGGATCAGGCGCCGACACGGAAAGGTCCCGGATGTACGCGGCGGCGCTGCGGCCGTAGGGACCGAAGGACCCGGCCGGCTCTGAGCGTTCCCAAGGCCTTCGGTGAGCAGCTTTGTCTTGCGGTTTGGCCGTTTCGCGGTATGGCAGCGCGAAGTGGCTCCTATTCTGAACTGATCTTTACCCCGTGTTTGCTGTCGTTTGTGGCCAATGAAGTGTCATGCCGAATTTGTGTTTAATCGCGCAGCAAATGCAATGAGAGCCGCTCTAGCTGCCCGCTACATACAGCCTATCCAGAACACGCTTTAGTGGCGCCCTCTCGCGCCGTCGACACGGAGTACGGCAGGCGTGAGCGCTCGCTCAGCTCACCACCCCTCGTCTAGTTCACGGCCACTCAAGCAACCGAGGACGTCATGAAGGAGATTATTTTTTGCTTGTTTTTGTAATTTTAATTTGCCTATAACTTCTAAAATAAATCGAAATTCGAGAAAAGAAAAGTGTCATTAAGTTACTACGTTCAGTGCGCTCAGGTTTGGTGCAAATTAAAAATTAGTAAAAAAGCCATTGCAGGGCCCCTTTAAGGCTCAGTTGCTCCGGAGGAAATAAATCCGTCATGCTTAAAAATATTGTGATAAGGCAAGTTATGTACGGTGTAATTTCAATCTGACTTTTTTAAAATCTTTCTTTCAATAAATAAGTTTCTTTCAGCTTGGCTGTAGAGGCCACGTTATTTGTTGTAGAGATCGCTACATAAGGTCGGCAAGTAGCTGCTTCTACTATGACTTGATACAAATGATCCTCTTGATGGAATAAATCAATAAAGGCTGTTTATTAGTGGCTGTAGAGGGATCTGGTCCATTCTATTCTGGGATTAAGCCCCACGAGGCTTTACGCGCGAAGCTTAACCCACGAGGATTAACTACAGTGACTTAACTGGCGATCTCACGTTCACATCTGTGGCCGACCGCTCCACGTTGGGCTGCTTCTCCGCATCACAGTTGCGTGCATTGGGAAACGACTCCTTCAGAGCGAGATGTGTGTAATCCTTTGGCCAGTACAGCACGTTCCATTCGATACTCGAAAAAAAAATCATTTAAACGAAAACTTTTTTTTTTTGGATTGTGAATTGTTTTTTTTTTAATTTCATTCCTGAAATTACCGTTTTTAGTCGGTGGGAAGCTACAAGAGGACGAGAGAGAGAGAGAGAGGAAGAAAGAAAGAAAGAAAGAAAGAGAGAGAGAGAGAGAAAGAGAGATTCAACATACATCATAGCTCGTTGCAGGTGAAGAAAAGCTGAATAAGCCCCTCCACAAACCACCATGATTGGTGGTTTTCTCCTCTCTGCTTACCTTAATTATTTCCCCAACGCTCCCGTTGCTAAGG
Organism: Ixodes ricinus; assembly: GCA_037355805.1. Taxonomy (NCBI): domain Eukaryota; kingdom Metazoa; phylum Arthropoda; class Arachnida; order Ixodida; family Ixodidae; genus Ixodes; species Ixodes ricinus. The sequence continues at coordinate 274,125 of JAZHYW010007369.1, forward strand.
TAGAAAGAGTGGAAGCCTTTGTGAGAGGAGCTTTTCCTGCTTTTCTTAATCTGCAACATACTATATCGCATAATTAAACTCCGCAGCTAAAAAAAAAAAGAAAAAAAAAGCTTTTTGCGAAATTGTTTTGTGGTCTGACCACGCTGAGAGCGTCGCCATTTTAATTTTGGCAAGCGTCGTCGGTTCCGAAGCACGGCAAGACATCGGAGTGAACCGTACGGGCCGTGTGTGGTGGTGCGGCGGTTGTGTTTTCCGCCTTCCGACCGTGGAATGTGGACGAACAGTTTAAACAACCTACCACAACCGTCTGACGAAACTCTCGGAGGCCTGTGCACGGTGGCGACAACCCGCAGTATGTACGCTTCTACAGCGAAGGCGTAGGACTTTTTCCGATGCTTCAATGAGGTTGTCGCCAGCGTGCGCAGGCCTCCGAGAGTCAAACAGTTGTGGTAGGTTGTTTAAACTGTTCGTCCACATTCCATGGTGGAATGGCGGAAACACAGTTGCCGCGCCATCACACACTGCCTGTACGGTTGTCACTGACGCCTCCAGCGTGCTTCGTTACGAACGACGCTTGCCAGCATTAAAATGGTGACGCTCTCAGTGTTGTTAGACCACCACGGATCTAACAAGCTTATAGGCACAACCTATAAACCCCGGAAAAGTCAGAAAGTTTGGAGAAATATTGAACTGCAAAACTTGAGCATGATTGTAATCCCTGAGACTCGTGAGGAAAAAGAGCTAAAACAGGCACGTAAAAAAAGGTGGACAGACGTCATCCTCTAAATCTTTCCAAAGTAAACTCAAAAAGTGCGTTTTTTTTTCGTTTTCTGTTAGAAGTCTGAGCGTGGTGTCTGTTTAGGATTACGAACGCCGTTTCGTTTCCTCCCTAATCGCGAATGAAGTAAACAGTCTTTGTTTTTGCGATGTACGCTGGGTACATCGCGAAAACAAGGACAAACAAAACAAAACAACGCCGGGCGTAGAATGCGATTAAGGACTCTACTGCCGGCATTCCCAACAAACGCTTCAGGTAAATCCCCTGCCTTTTTCTAAGCCTTTCTTTTTCTACGATATTGCCGCCCATTCTTTCGCTACTGTCACTTGACAGGTAAAGCTCCTTGATAAACTACAGCGCTTTACTGACAACTTGTGCGCAGCACCAATCAATCCATTGTCGCGAAAGCGCGTTCCCACAAAGTATATTTTTTGGACGCCACGCGCTTCTCGGAACGCAGCTCCGAAAACTTTAATTCTACATCAATACAAATACCCCCAAAACGCAAAAAGAAAAATGGACAGCGACTTTTATTTTTACAGGGACATTTCATGCCAAAGGAGATGGGGCGATTTGTTTATGTCTGAGGTATGCAAGTTAAAATTAATATAAATAAAAAAAACATAAAAAATTGTTGCTAAAAAATTTGTTTTGTTTATATTACGTTTTGAATATTTTGAATCTGCATAAAACCTATGCTGTTAAGAAAAACATCATGAAAAGAACAGTTTCGTACCACAAAATTTTATGCGGGCGCCTAATTAATTATATGCTCCATCTTTCAACAAAATGCAAACACGTAAAGACGCCATTTTGGATCCAAATAGGGGCTCCAGAAAGAAGATACTTTATGAGATTTCTTTATCTTTTTTTAGTCAAACTGGGAGTTGGGGGTTAGCTACAATATTTTTTTTCGTTTGCTCTTTTAAAACTAGTTTTTGGATTACTTGTGTTAAATTTTTAAAACCTTGTTTTGTTGCGTTTTAAATAAATGACAACATCTCCAGTTTATGCAGAAATTGCCATATTTAGAGCCAGATGAAGCAGTGTGGGCAGCGGTGCCCGCAACTTTCGAAATAGTCGAAAGTTCAATCTACCTCATCTGTTCGACATATAAGGAATTAGAAAATTATTTTTTGTCGTTAAGAAATTTTTTTTAAAGAGGGGTCTCTCCGGCTTTATTTCCAGGAGCCCTCCTCGTAGGCGGGCTCATGTCTCAACGGCGTTCGCCAGCGAGACATGAACGGTGTTTGACGCCGCCGTAAGGTCTTGAACGCTCTGCTGAGTACATGTTTTATTCACTTACAGTAGATCGTTCAGACAGGCCGGTTGCAACAAAACCGAGCGTTTATTGCCATGTGTGTTTTTATACTCACTCTACCTGTCATGATAAGCGAACGCGGCTTGCCTTGGTGATAGGCACTGATCGCGATAACAACGAATATACTGGGTGAAACAAGGAGACGGCAGGCTCTTTAAATCGACCGGAAAATTCGGTTTCTTAACCTATCGCGCTACGACTTTGTGCAGCGTTGCCCACAGATGGTGCATTTTTTTCGTAAAATTTGCAAAGAATGAACTTACCTGAGAAAAAAGTAAAGAAAGAAAAAGGCTTAGCTCCTATGGAAACGCAGCGACGCCACCGGTCTGCAAACAACACGGCGCCGTTTCGCAAGAGAGACAAGAGATGGCGCAAGCGGTCGCGACGCAAACTGCCGCCAACGAACGAGCAGACGACGCCGAGAGCCATCGTGTTTAGCAGACAAGGAACTGCAGTTCCTTGTTGTTACCGCGCCTGTTTTTGTTTCTGTGACTGTCGCCGCCTGCGGAACGCGAGCCGCTTTTGAGTCGAAAGCATCGTCTGCTAAAGTGCCGGCTCTCGGCGCCGTATGCTCGTTCGTTGGCGGCGTTCGTTGCGCCATCTCTTGTCTCCCGTGCGAAACGGCGCCGTGTTGTTTGAAGATCGGTGGCGTCGCTGCGTTTCCATAGGAGCTAAGCCTTTTTCTTTCTTAACTTTTTCCTCAGGTAAGTTCGTTCTTTGCAAATTTTACGAAAAAAATGCACCATCTGTGGGCAACGCTGCACAAAGTCGTAGCGCGATAGGTTAAGAAACCGAATTTTCCGGTCGATTTAAAGAGCCTGCCGTCTCCTTGTTTCACCCGGTACATTGTCAGTACATGACACTTATTTCTCCTACGATTAGTTTTACAAAACAGTAAACGACGCTTGGCTAATCATTAATGCCATAACGTAGAACAGACTGTCGATTTCGTGTCGATCTTCGTGGTGGAGTCGGATCTTGCGTTGCTGACTCTGGGCTCGCCTCTGTATCAGAATTCACTGCTGGGCTAGTTGGTAAAGCATTATAGAGGACAAGAGTGCAAAAGACACGGACAAGTAGAAGAATAGGACAGGGCAGGACTAAGCGCTTTGTCCTGTCCTGTTCTACTTGTCCGCGTCTTTTGCGCTCTTGTCCTCTATAATGCTCGCCTCTGGTTGAAGCGGGGTTGACACGTAGTCCGTCCTTGCGTTGGCGTCCCCTTGAGGCGCCGTTCAAGCTCGTCTCGGCGGGTTTCGATGTCTGTGATGGCGCTCCCCGTTTTCCAGTTGGACCGTGTACGACACCGGGCCCCGCACACCGGACTTTACCTTTTCCGTTATCTTACTCGGGTCTAGGAGAACTCGTCACAAGCGAACTCCTCTTCCCCTTTTCAAAGGGAACTGGTCACAACGGGCAACTCGTCATTGGCCATCTGGTGCACGGGGCACTCGTAACGGCAGGGAACTCGTTAGAGCGGAGAACTGGACTTTTGTCAATTTCGTTAAAATTTGTTTGTCGCAGGATGCGCCTCCAAAGGTTCACTGCATACTATATAATATGTCATGTTCGTTTTTCTAATTGTTACAAATGTTAACAAGAGAAACGAATAAGTGGTATTGGACTTGGGGCTCTTTGTTCAAGCAAATAGGTTCTGCGTGGTTGGCGAGTATTTTAGTCTGACTGCACCCTTCTGGAAGCATGGTTCATATAACGCGCGCAAAGCAGAGTAATTTTCAACATTACGAAAGCTACAAAAAAACATAAATCAAAACTTTGTACAGCAGCATAGTTGCTCCACGTTGTTTCCTGGCAGAACATATTTGTTCCTATATGTATGTGCACTTCAAGCCAGCGTTCTACCAAGTGTGCGCACTTTGGTTTCCTTGATTTGAACCAGTAAACAAAAGAGAAAAAAACACATTCTTAAAATTGAAAGAATAAAAGCACGAAGGTTTACGCAAAAGGGTGCTTCGGGTGCGTACCTGACTTCGCCGGCACCAAGATAAATGGGGGGGGGGGGGGAAGGGGAGGGGGGGGGACACCGAGAGCGCTATGAACACGAAATCATCGAGCTGTTAAAGCGCTTCTCGAAGGTCATAAAGATCACACGAAAATGGGATTTTTAGAGAAGTGACCACAAATAAAGCACCCCTTTCTGACTTTTTCTTATATTACCAGCTTGCAAATCTTGCCAAGTATCTTCGAATGTAATTAAATTACTTTTTCAAAGTATTTGTACTTTAATCAAGGTAGTTCGTACTAAAAGTAACTTGACTACTACTTTAAATACATTTTCAGGTAGGTATTTAGTGTCTTATCTTAAATACGTTTGTTAAGTATTTAGCACAACACTCATTAGGTTTCGTGACATCAGGTCACGAGACATCAATTTTCCCGCTAAATTTAGCGGCGAATGTACGGGGAATTGTGTGTGGGGAATTTAGCGGGGAGTGTGATTCGACAAATTGAAGCGGAACGGTTTCTTTCTTTTTATACCTGTGATTGAATGTAGTTTTTGCTCCGTCGGCGGCCCACAAACACAGATTCGCACATCAATCAAAGCCACGTAGCGAGAAACGCTGAGCAAATGCCCCCGGCTGTAATCCAATAACCAGCTAACAATGAGAAGAAGAATGCTCGTATCCGGTGTCAGTAGAGAGACGGGCATTTGAGACAAAGACACACTCACACAATTGCTCTTGATTTGTCTAGATTCTTGCACACTGTTGGGTAAAGTAGTTTCTGTTTTGTTTGATGTCGCCGTGCGGCTTCCGCGTCTGCTATTTCTTCCGTCATTCTACCCGCACAGTGGTAAGCGATTGAGGCTCTTTGCATAGCCTTTTAGTCGCGTTTCGTACGCGTGAATTGTTGTGCTATGTTCGGCGCTCGAGGACGCCGGGCGTCCGTTGTGTGCATGGTCGTACGATATTCTTCGCGGGGTCTCCTAGCAACGACAGTGGCAGTTGTGTTATCGAGTGCCGACGCGGTGTCTCCTTCGTGGCGTGCACTTAACCGAGCAGGCGCCCTGACATTCCGCAGGCATGCGAACCTGTCCCGAGTGCCACGGGAAGGCTCGAACCCCGACCCGTGTTCCGCGTTCTTGGCTGTCAGTGTCAGCCCGTGTGCGCGAGCGTTTGCTTTTCTTCGTTGCTTCTCTGTGTAGTGTGCGCGCCTTCGCGCGGGATTTGTTTAGCCGAAAGCTAAACAAAGCGGGTGCGATGACGCTACAGCTTATTGGAGGATTGCTCATCAATAGGCGTCGCGCGGCGCATAATGGAGGCAGTCGCGCGTGCTTGTTGAATTGGCGCCGATATGCGGGATTAGAGGGAAGAGAGCGGAAAGTTGACAGAACACTGTCGGGAGCAGGGCCTAGTGGGAGACGGGGGCTCTACAATGTCTACGCCGACCAACACCAACGCGTGTGCTCTAGGGCCGACCTACAGAATCGCCGTCTGTTGGAAAGAAAACCGTTTCCAAGTTTCCTTCTTTCCATTCCTCTCGCCCTATCAACGCCCCCCCCCCCCTTACATACACACACACGGGAATGGGTCTCTGAGCTATTTTCCAAAAAAAGGAGGAGGGATCTCCCTCTTTCTCGAATGGAAAGGAAAAATAAAGATTCATCCGTTCTGATTGTTGCATACTCGTATTTACCTCAGGAAGTGCGGGAAATTCGTCCTAATATACAACGAGCTATGAAATAATTTGGGTATGGGAGATGTTCTTCGTCAATGTTGAGTTCGTAGCTATTGAGAAATGCGATTGTTCTACCTCTTAAGACGTGTTTCGTAATCTCTGCAACAATTTCAGCAGCCTATACAAATCTCGGATCAGTCCACGATGTACAATTTCCTGGCTAGACTTTGATTAAACGTATCCCCTTGAAAAAAAAAACAAAAAACGCCTTCTCCTATTACTTTAACTTCTAATCCAGATGGAACAAATTAGTAGAGAACTTCATTCCCTTTATTTACCTAAAACTAAAATGAGTTTTTTTTTATAAGTAATTTACGGAATATAATTAATTTCGTAAATTCATACGTATCCCTTACTGACGAGAATGAGTCGACAAAGTAGAGCATATACACCCCCTTAACCCCTAAGCTGACAGTGCGATGAATGCTACGTGCTCGTAGGACCAGTCATACGTCTCACTTTCGCCTATCTCACCCACAGTTACGCGCAGCGAGCGGAGCCAGGTGATGAAAGGGAAGTGCTTGATTGGTCCGCCGGACGCGTTGCTTCCACCGCACTGTCACCTTAGGAGCGAACGGAACATAGCCACGGCGTCTGTCCGAGCTCATTGACTAGTAAGAAGAGGAGAGAGAGAGAGAGAGAGAAAACAACATTTATTTAAACCATCGGGGTCATTGCTCTTGAGGTCGAGTGGGTGGTGTCCTCATTCCAAGACTCCACTGGCCATGGCTGCTCGACGTACTTGCTGGACGAGCGCTTCTTGGCCCGCCAGGGTATCGCCGGTCAGCTGTACCTCCCACCGCTCAAATGACGCGCTAGGCGTCTTTAAGTTTTGAGGTTTGCCCCCGCACCCCCACGAGATGTGGAAGAGAGTGGGGCGTGTGTCGCCGCACCAGGGGCAGATGCCGCGATGTGTTAATGGGTACATTTTGCTGTATCTGTGTAGGTTTGGGAATGTATTCGTTTGGATAAGTCTGAGAGCTACTGCGTCTTCCGTGCTGAGTTTTTTGTGAGGGGGAGGATAAATCCTGCGGTTGAGCCGTTGGATCTCGAGGCGTTCGCCATAATTAGATGGCAGGGGCACGAAGGTAAAGGGTGGGGATTGATGGGACGATTGGTTTTGCCCCGCTCGGTTGGTTAGCGCTCGAGCTAAGGCGTTCGCCTTTTCGTTCCCCTCCAGTCCCGCGTGGCCCGGCGTCCACGTGATTTGATGGTATTCTTCCAGCCTTGGGCCCAGGATCCGAGCCGCCAGCAGCGGTGTTCGTCCGTTAGTAAAGTTGCGGCAGGCCTGTTGCGAGTCGGTAACGACATGAACTTCCCTGCCTACCCTGTCTTGTTGCTTGATTACTAGTGCCGCGGCTATGGTTTCAGCCGCAGCTGGGGTCTCTGCCCTGACGGAGGCCGCTAGGGTCAAGGAGTTGTCTCCCCGTTCACAGCGGCTACCGCGAAGAGGCCCGCTTCGGGGTACGCCGCCACGTCCACATACGTTACGTTCGGGTTGCCCTTGAATTGTCGGCGCTGTCTGTCGACGCGAGCTTTGCGCCGGCCTTCATGTAGTTCATGACTCATGTGTTTCGGGATGGGGCTCACTTCGATCCTGCTTCTGACCTCGGGTGGGAGCGATCGTTGCCCATCGAGGATGCGGAACTCCGTTACCGTTCCGACCCGGTGGAGGATGGATCTGCCCGCCGCTGTGTTCTGTAGTTTGGCCTTTTGCGAAGCCAGAACCGCGTCCGACAGCTCGGCGAAGGTGTTGTGGATCCCGAGAGCCGCTAACTTCTCGTTCGAGGTGGTAACGGGGAGACCCAGAGCCGTTTTATACGCGCCTCTGATGATGACATCGACTTGTTCTTGGACTCGTTTGCTTAGGAAGTGGTGGTGATACGGCATGCCGTATGTCACTCTGCTGATCACCAGGGCCTGGACGAGGCGGAGCGTGTCCTCTTCTCGCATGCCCTTACGGCTTCTGGTTATTCGCTTGATAATCTGCGAGATCTGATTCGTGGTGGACCTTAGGGTTTGGATAGTGTGGGAGGCTTTCAGGTTGCTCTGGATCCAGAAACCAAGAATCCTGGTCTTGTTGCTCTCCGTGATCTTCTGGTCCTCTAGATAGAGGTCGATGGGGCCGGGGGACTTGTAAATTCCTCCTCCATGCACCCGGATCACCTCGGACTTTTCGGGCGCACAGCGCATTCCGCTCGCGGCCGCAAATCGCTCCACGGCCGTCGTGGCCTCCTGAAGTGTCGCCTCTTTTTGCGCGAGAGAGCCCTTGGTGGCCCAGAGCGTAATGTCGTCTGCGTACAGAACGTAACCCAGGTCCGGGATCTTCCGCAGCTCTTTGGTCAGCGCTAGCATCGCGATGTTGAAGAGAACCGGGGAGACTACTGCCCCTTGCGGCGTTCCTTTGTTCGGCACCTCTATCTTATCCGATCGAGTATGGCCTATCCCGATGGTCGCCGTTCGGCCCGTCAGGAACGATTTGATGTAATCAAAGATACGCTCGCCGCAGCTGATGGTGTTCAGTCCCTTGAGGATGGCTTCGTGAGAGATGTTGTCAAAGGCCCCTTTCAGGTCGAGTGCGAGCAGGAGGTGTTCTCCTCCTTCGGGATGCCCTTAAGGACTTCTTCCCTTAGGATTAGGAAAGCGTCCTGCGCAGAGAGTCCCGGCCTGAAGCCCAGCATGGTGTGCGGGAACAGATCGTGGTCCTCTATGTAGTTTTGGAGGCGGGTCTTGATGACCCTCTCGTACAGCTTGCCGAGGCACGATGTCAGCGAGATGGGACGCAGGGCGTCAATTGCGGGCTTCTTGCCGGGCTTGGGAATGGTCACGATTTCAGCGTGTTTCCACTCCTTCGGTACGTGGCCCTTGCTCCAGAGTTCTTCGTTCAGGTATTCGGTCAAATCCCGGATGTGCGTCGGGCTCAGGTTTCTAATCATGGCATTGGTGATTTTATTGGCCCCGGGAGCGGTGTTGCGCTGTGAGGCTCGCGCTGCGGCGTACACTTCTTCTTCCGTGATCGGAGCGTCCATTGCTGGTCTTGGCTCCCCTTCGTATTTTAGGAGGCACGGTCGCACGGAGTCGCTACCCAGGTATCTGATTATTAGAGCGTTAATCAAGTCCTGGTCGTTTCCGGGGAAGTTGTGAGCGATTTCCTGAAGCGTCCGACTGGTTGCCGACTTGGCCTTGTCGGGCTCGATCAGGCAACGCAGGATGGCCCACGTCTTTGCCGTACTCAGGGTGCCCTTGAGCGAGGTGCAAAACTGGACCCAATTTTGCTCTGTCAGCTCGGCCGCGTGATTTTTGGCTTCTTCTGTTATCTGCTCGATTCGGAGACGGAGTTTCCGGTTCAATCGCTGTCTCTTCCATCGTTAAGAAGAGGACAGAACCATCACAAGTGGGATTGATACCTGTCCTAAATTTCTCGGAACAATTTCAATGCATGCAGGCAGTCACATATTACCATGCAACAGGAAATCATCCCTTTCTACGAGGTTTATCCCTCCAAACATGAAGTGTTTGAAACTGAATCAATAGTGGCTCGATCTTTAACTAAACAATAGAGGCCTCGTTTTAAACAATGTTATAGAGGCTTTAATTACGCGGTTTGTTCGTCTAGACTCCAAACAAAAAGCGCCGAAACAATAGAGGCTTTAGCCGAAGCTGCAAGCGTCCAAGCTGTTTCACCACCAACTCAAGCTCAACTCAAACCGATAGTTGCTCCGTAGCTCGGGCGCAAATGTAAATAAGGGCGTACTGCCGCACCGTCTATGCGCGACGCGGGTTTATCCGCTTGCTAGGACGACGTCGAGGATGACGCCCTAGAGGACGACGTAAAAGACGACGTCTGGGACGATGTCTAGGATGGCCTCAAGGGCGATCTTAAGGACGACTTCTAGGAGAACCTCAAGGACGACCTCTAGGGTGACGTTGAGGACGACGTCTTCAGCGCCGTTCACACATATGCAACCGAGTAAGACCGAGAGAGACCAGACCGCTTTTTAAGCCTCTTGCGATGTCTTAGGACCAGCTCCGCTGCAGTGCACCCGGTCCTAAGACGTCGCAAGAGGCTTAGAAACCGGTCTGGTTTCTCTCGGTCTTACTCGGTTGCATATGGGTGAACGGCGCTTTAGAGGACGGCGTCAAAGATGACGCCTAGAGCGACCCCTAGGGCGATATCAAGGACGACCTGAAGAACGACGTCGAGGACGACCTGAAGGACGACCTCTAGGACGACGTCCGCGTACGCGCGGAACCTGAGTATGCGGACGTCCTGCGTATGCGGAGGCGCCGCGCCGCCGCGTGGCGCATACCGTATACGCCATTCGATGCCAGATGCCGTATCGTGATAACGGGGGAAATAAAGAATGCTACAGCATTACAACAAAAACATCTAACAAATGTTTGCACCAAATACAAAGGCACAGGCGCGTGCGCCAGATGCTTCTTGTTATTAGAGAACTCGTGCATAGAAGGCACTTTCCAAAGTCACGCGCTTGTACTCATGTCTTCGTCAGCACGGTAAATGCTTGAGATGGGGGTATCACGCAGCGCCGTTTTCTTTGGGCCCCTACGCACAGTTGCGTTTGAGTGCGTTTGACTGCGTTGCTTTAAGAAAAGAAAGCGAGCCACCGGCACATCTGTGCTTCGTATGAAGCGTGGAATCCAATATCAAGGAATTGCTTGGCACGCTACATAAAAAGCAGGATGTCCTGGTTTCTCGCGGCAGCAGCGCAGTCAAACACGCGCAAACACTCTCAAACGCAACTGTGCGTATGCGGGTCTTTACGTTTTCTTACGTTACGTATAAGTAACCGAAACATTCGTGTCTCGAACGTCGCGTACAAACCTACTATTTGAACTGGTTGCCACGCTTCATACGATGTACAGATGTCGTCACAGTGATTTCCAACGTAAGCCGAGCTAAGCCTTCGTAAAATAACGCAACGTGAGGAGACGGTGCCGTTGTGAACCGGCCTTAAAGGGCCCTGAAAAGAAAAAAAGTATTTTGAAACAGTCTGGTTGGGACCACGGTGTAAGATAATACTCTTCAGGTAAGGACAGCACGCTCCTCGCGACGTGCCGATAAAGTTCGCTTTTCATTCTCTCTCTTTCTCTCTCTCACTATGGTTTCAAGCGGCGCCGGCAGATGACTCGCCGACCCGTGGGCACGCAGAGACGGCTCGTGCCGCCTCATGCTCCACACGCGCAGGGCTCCAGCGAGGTTGTCGCACGTGCAGAAAGACCACGGTGTACTGGGGTGTCATGGCAACGAGATACTTTTTTCGCTCTCACACAGTTTCACCGTTTGGCCGCCGGCGACACTGTCAGCCGCGGGCACGGTGGCCGCGGAATGATGCAGCCTTTCGGATGCCCGTCGAACGAACGCTATCTGATTCCTCGCGCCGCGCATTCAGCCCCGCCGTCTCCTCACCTAGAGTGTATCTTACACCGTGGTTGGGACACACGCGTGTCAAAAAATTAATTTTACGCAAAAAAATACTTTTTTGAGAACAATATTGACGGCGCGAGACGTGATTTAGTCGGTAGTCACCTCCTTTCCGCCTGTTTTCTCTCTCGGCATTTCGGGCGCGTGGAGGTGAGGTGGATCGGCTTCGCCTTCACTTTGACGTGGAAGGACTGAATGACCATCTCGTTGAGCAAATCACCATTCCGTGAAGTTATGGACTTTACGAGCATAATTTCAAGCAAATCTCCCACCGTTAATGCTGCTAAAAAAAAAAATATATTTTTTTTTCGCGTAAAAGGTATTTTTTTGACACGCATGTCCCAACGAGACTGTTAAAAAGAAATATACGGCCTCGTTGTATTTCCGGCCAACTGATGCTCACTTTCACTTTAAGTCCGGCCGCATCCGAGGCTATCAGATCAGGTGGAGCCAATCATGCAGACCAAAACAGCATCGCCCCAAGGCTCGTCGCCTTTGTGCCGTTTGCTATGCGGAGCGCAAGTTCATCTGCTTCTTTGCAGGGGCTGTGGTGACGCAAGAACGCCGAGCTCTGACTGGCTCTGATCGAAGGATAGAGGGTAGACCTCAAAACAAGCTGCCTTGAGGTCAACCCACTATCCGTCAATCAGTGCCAATCAGAGCTCGGGGTTCTGACGTAGCCACAACCCCTTCAAAAGAAGCAGACGAACTTGCGCTGTACTCTAAGAAAAAAATGGAGGGGGAGATAGAAGTGTTGGAAAGAAAGGAAGCCTGGAACTTTTAACCACACCGTCGATTGGGGGACAAGCCAGTTCCAGCTTGGGGATGGGGAAAGAGGGGATCAAAAGAAAAGATTAGAAAGGTGAAGAGGGAAGAAAGAAGGCGTCTTGGATGAGGTCACAGTTAGTTGATTAGGTTTGTCCAGTACTGTATATCTATTCACAGCACTGTCGGCAATGTTACAAGCGGTCCAGTAGGCAGGTATCTTCCAGGAATACAAGAAGGTCAGAGAATGTTCTAGCGGCATCACATACGGAGCCGGGGAGGAAAATAATATATTGCGTAGTGGAGCGGGCAACACCCGCGATGTGTAGCCCGTCGAAGAAGATTTTGCTTTCGTCCGCGTAATTGGTACAGGCCCAAAAGAGATGGTCTCCATCCTCAAGAGTGTCACAAGTAGGGCAGTTTGGGCTCATCGTTCCATCAATTCGATGGATGGCAGATGCAGCAGGGGCACAGCCTCCGCGAAGCCGGTGTGGTACCGTAGAATAGCCATCATCCTAGACGTCGCCCTTCAGGTGTCATTCTAGACGTCGTCCTAGATGTCGTCCTTGATGTCTTCCAAGAGGTCGTCCTCGGCTTCGTTTTAGACGTCGTCCAAGAGGTCGTCCTAGACGCCGTACTTGGTGTCGATCTCTAACACCTCGTGCTCGACGCCGTTCTAAACGTCGCCCTAAGCATTAATACGTGTAGAAACATTACTCGAAAACATTTCTCCTCCGGGACTATAATGCTTTCGCCTTCATACACGTCAGCAGTCTTAAGAATCCTCCTGTAATTATAGTATCAATAAATTTGACAATATAGAGTTCACATAGCCGCTTGAGACCGACACGGGAGGACGATACTCAGATATGTGCCAGCTATTTTTATATTACTAGCTTGCAACATACTTGTCAAGTATATTCGAATGTAATTCCATTACTTTTTCAAAGTATTTGTACTCTAATAAAGATAGTTCATACTAAACATAACTCGGAAACTACTCTAAATGCATTTCAAAAATTAGTATTAAGATCTTCCCTGAAAAAGATTTGTTGAGTATTTGGCACAACAATGGGTAACATATACCTAATCTAAAATGCACCGATACATATCATAATCCTCTACATTAAGGCGAAAATCAGTAATGCTCTGCGAGTAGCCGGACTTTTTTTAGTGCGGTTGTACATCGTGGACTTGTACATCGTGGACTGATCCGAGCTTTGTATAGGCTGCAGAAATTGTTGCAGAGATTAAGAAACACGTCTTAAAGGGCAACTCCGCTCAATTCCGAAAAATTTTGGATTACATGTGATTCCATTTCACAAAGCACTACTAAACAGCTTTACGTCTTCGGATTCGCGAAATGTGGAATGATATTTGTGTAATCTTAATTTAAACATCAGCTGATACCGAAACCGAAACTTCGGTTGCGTCAGGCAACATTGGTCTCGTGTCATCAGAGTCATGGCCACGTCACGTCGAACCACGTGGTCTTGTGACGTTCGTGGGGGCGAGGTACAGGACACGCGACGCGGGCAGGTCGCTTCGCATGGCGTGGACGGTGATGGCCCGGGGAGAGGGAGTAGGGGAGAACACGAAAGAGGAAGGGGGGAGCGGAGAAACCGGACATGCGATAAACGCGCAGGGCAGCGCAAACTAGCGCATCCGCGTTACAGTGATCACGTGGACGCCGTAGAGCCAACACCGGGAGGAGAAACTCATGACGTCATCGTTCAATTTCGCTCTGAGAAGTAAAAACAAACAAAACGTGAGAATGACGTAGTCATGCCTCTGACGTAGTGGTTCAACGTTGGCCGCTCCAACTCCGTCGCATTGACTGCGCTGACGATTGCGCCTCACGTCGCACGCTGGAGTTGGCAGATTTCGGTGACTTGGCTCATTTGAAAGTTTGCTGGCCAGTTTATTAAATATATAGACGGAATTAGATCGTAATATTTGACATGAGGTCTTCCTATATGATACTGAAAAGGACTGCATAGTTTTCTAAATATCAAAAATGAAGTGGAGTTGCTCTTTAAGAGGTAGAACAATTGCATTTCTCAATAGCTAGGAACTCGACACCTGACGAAGAACATCTCTCATACCTAAATTCTTTCATAGCTCGTTGTATATCAGAACGAATCTCCCGCACTTAAGGTATCAGATAAGCACATAAAAAAAGATAGAAAAAAATTACTATAAAGAAATGTGTTTTGTGCTGGGGCATGCAGCTGCTTGCGGATCAATCCCGCATGGATTATGATGAACCTTGTTTGATTGAGTACAATTTCTTCTGAGAAAATGCTTAATCTCGCTGACGGTTATTGCGAAATATTTTTGTTCTCCGGATGATACTGGGTCAGCGCGAAGCAAATGGGCTTAAGTGCTGTTGTTACAAGCCTGGACCCGCATGCGTTGAAAGCGTATTGGAGGGGCTAAACCTTTGTTGAGTTTTGAAATTCCCAAGGCCCAAGGATCTTGATGGCGTGATCTGGGGGCATTTACGAAGCCCGCGGTAAAAAGACGGATTTGTACAGAAGGCCGCTAGAAGGGGACGAAGGACGATTCAGACGGTAAAGAGGAACAGTAATAAAGCTGGTTCCAATATTGGTTGTGATTTGATGGAAAAAATAATAATTAAGTTGATATACAAGAACAACGTTTTACAGGGTGTTTCTCGGAACAATGCCGAAATATCGTTTCTGCGAAAAGTACGAATCGCGCAGAAACCACAGTAATAAATGAATGTCTTATTGATCAAAGGGCCTATTGGAAAAATTAATGGAGGTCGGATTGATTAGATTATTAATTATTTTGGGTAACTAACCTTTTGAATTATTAAAAATAGTGGAGTTAGAAAATTGTCAAGCATCGTTGAAACTCATTAAATGAATTCAGCAACACTCAATTTGGAAATGTTTCTAGGTTTCGGTTTCCTATCGGAGCGCATCTTTGTGCCAGACTGCCTGCGGTCCTGCTCCCCGTGGCCGAAGCGCGCAACTATACTCCGTCTCCCTAAAACCGTGCAGTGCAGCTAGAGCTACAGGGGAAAGAGCGTATGCCAACCTGTTCAAGAGAAGGGAAAGGAGGAACGGGAGAGAAGGGCTTGGTTTTCCTCTTTCCCTCCTCTTGAACAGGTCGGGTTACACTCTCTCCCCTGTAGCTCTAGCTGCACTGCACGGTTTTAGCGAGACGGAGTATAACGCACGTCGCTACGGATTTTTTTGCATGGCATAGGTGAACCCAACTATCAGAGCCTATTATCACAATGATTTACAGAGAAGCTGTATGCCTCTACCCCGCCATGGTGACTTTCGTGTCGTTATCAACAAAAACTCCAAGGCTATACAGCAAAAAGCATAATATTCGTTTTAATAAAAAAAAAGAAAACAAGAAAAGAAAATCACAAAACAGGCATTAAAACCGCATGATGGATGATAAGGCGCCTGGGAACAATGCGAAGCATGAGCATGCGTTTCCTGGTACAGATGCTTGAGGCTTAATAAGCATAAAGCATTATTGAGCATGCGTTTCCCGGTGCTTGATGACGTATTTTTATGGCCATCTTTCGGGCACAACTCCAACGCCGCCTTTTTCCCGTAATGGGACATAAAAGGCTCTCTCCTTAGAAAAAGAACACGCGTCGTAAAAGCAGCAGCGAGCATCAACGGCGGCAGCAGCCAGCGACGGTGCGTCGGCGTGACAGCTGGATCGCGAAAGTGAATCAGTGAATGAATCGGCAATACCGCGCTCGGTTCCTTGTCTACTACGCTCGTCGTCTCGAACATTCGACCTAGAATGTTCGGGAGTAAGCTAAAGCGAGATTGACAGGCAAGGTCGTTCTGGCCTCCTTATATTCACACACGGAGTAATAAAAAAGAGGAAACTTCTAGACGCATGGGCAAGAGTTTCTTCTCTGTCACGCACGCGGCAGTACTTCCCCTTTAAAAGTGTATCGCCCCGGTGCGTCGCGACGCAAAACAATAGAAATAAAAAAGAACGGTAAACTGAAGAGTCACCGGGAACGTAAAAAGCCCAGTCCTCATGAGTGTAGAATGGCTTTAATCGAACGACGTGAACCACTTCGAGTCGCGGTCGGCGTCGTGAGGATGCTTGCGTTCCGTCGGGTACCACCTCGTTGTTGAGCTTTACCAGAAGGCGAAGTAACTTGTAGGGAGCTAAGTAGCGCTTAAAGGGGCGGTGCAACGATTTTCTGATTTCGACTAATAAACTGCGAAAATTCACCTGTGTCACCAATGGAACGAAGGACAGAAAACCGTATTTTCTTGCGCGCTCTAGTCTCTATTAAAAAAAGAAACAAGAAACTATTCAATTCAATACATTTTATTTACTCCCATGATACAAAATGGATGATGGAGGCAGGAGAAAAAGCTGCAGAATTGCAGCTTTCTCTCAACTCTCCCGCCGTCTTTCGAGTGACATACAATGGGGAATCACCTGGTTTCCCGTTGGGTTCTCTTTTCAGAGACCCCAGCCGCTTCCTCTGCGATTGTCCACTTTTTAAGGATATGCATCGTCTAAGGTCGCGGGGAGCGACGGAAAAGACGGTTCGCTATGGGGCTGACGACGAGTGTAGCAGCTGAGGGGGACAGGTTTTGTTGACTTCCGCGTATCCCCCAGAGACGTTGTCACCGTAGTTCCCGTAACCGCCACAGGCGGCGACAGATCGGCATATAATATCTTTTGTCGTTTGCGATTACGCAACGGAATACCAGTTTTTCGTGGCAAGGTGACGCGTTTTAGGTCAGTTGTGCTTAGATACACAATATAAAATGTACGAACTGCAAATTCTTTCAGGATTAAAATCGTTGTACTGCCCCTTTAAGGAGCTTCTCGTTGAGGCCCCGTCGTCTTATCCATATACACACCCACACCCGGTCTCCGGGCTGGAAGTGGACGTCGCAACGACGAAGGTTGTACCTGTGAGCATCAACGCGTTGATGACCTTGTAACCGAAGCCTGCCGAGTTGTCAGACTTCCTCTACCCGTTGAGTGACGATCTAAGAGTCGCCGCTGTCGTCATCAGGTTCGTGGGGCAGCATTGCATTCAGCATCGTCGTTACTTTCCGACCATGTACCAGACGGGATGGTGTTACCTCAGTAGTCTCTGGAACCGCAGTATTCCAGGCGAATGTCATATACGGTAAAATTTTATTCCACGTTTTGAGTTGTACGTCGGCATACATCGAGATCATGTCGGCGATGGTCTTGTTTATCCGCTCTGTCAGCCCTTTTGTCTGCGGGTGATACGCAGCGGTTCGACGGTGGCTCGTGTGGCTGAGTTGGAGAATTCCTTGCGTCAGCTGCGCCAAGAACGACGACCCTCGATCTGTGATCAGCACTTTGGTAGCACCGTGCCGGAGCACGAAAGATTCAGTGATGAACTTGGAAACGTCAACAACAGTTCCCAACGGAAGGGCTTTCGTCTCGGCGTTCCATGTGAGATAATCGGTTTCGACGACTATCCAGCGGTTTCGCTTCGTCGACGGTGGGAAGAGACCAAACAAATCCATTTTGATCTGCTGGAATGACGCAGTTTTTTTTGGTGGGGGGGGGGGAGGCAATCGGTTGCAAGAGTCCTGCTGGTTTCGTCATTAGGTTCTTCCGTCGTTGGTTGACACTCGTGGTACGATTGGACGAAGAATGGACGGTCTTCGGGAGCTTGGGCCAGTAGTACCTTTCGCAAATTCTTGCAAGCGCTCTGCTGTATCCCAGGTGTCCAGCTGTCGGGTCGTCGTGAAAGAAATTGGAACACTTCCGCTGGAAGACTCATGGGGATAACCAACGGCCATGTTGAGTTGTTGTCGCCGAAGTTTTCTTTGTAGACTATACCTTGATGAACGGCAAAGCTTACCAGGGTTGGTGCAAATAGTCGAAGAACTGCATTCCCTTGTCACTCCAGGTGCCCGATGAGATTGCGCAGCTCAGGATTGTTTCATTGTAGTGCTGCTATGTCGCTGACGTTCACTGTGCCAAGAAAACGTCGTCGACGCTGTCGTCGTCAGTGCGCTCGGACTCCAACTCGATGGGTGCCGCTGTCCAAGGCGCAAAGGGCAAGTAAACGACGGAAGGTCCTGCTGGTGCCTGCTGCGACTCGGTTCACATTGTCGGCGTCTACGTGTCCGTCGAGGGAACGGCACGTACCTGGTATGATAACCACAAGTCGTCGACCACCACCTCGGAAGCATGCAAGGAGGAGCCCCGCTGAACGTTTGCGAACCAGTAGCGACGAGAACGCGTTGAGGAGTTGCTTGACGTAAGGGTTCAAGGCCCCAACGAGGGAATCGTCAGCTGCGTCGAGGACCTGTTTCGACTCAGCAGCCGAGCGGATCCCGAAGCTTCTGGAGTGAAGAAACTGAGGATCGTCATGCGGGGGTTCAAAGGAACATCTTTGGTGGCCTCGTGCGCAATCCGCCAACTACCGTCGAAGCTAGCCTTCGTCACTGAGGCAACGAACATCGAGCGCGCCCTCCAAGCGCGCTCTTCCCATTGATTGCGACATTCACGCGTCGCTGCATCCACCCTGCTTAGCCGCGAAATCGCCCCTGGTACCCCGGACATCATCGAAATAATCCGGGACGTCACCCGGCAAGAACTCCGAAGGTTGCTACTAGAGGCTAGTTGTCTAGCGACTCACTCGATCGCCGAGGCTGTGCGCGAAGAAATCGGACAGGTGCTTGAACATGAACTTCCCATGAACACGACGACGCCGGAGGAACCGATGTTCAGCTACGCCGCCATGGCCCGACGACTGCCGCAACCTCTCTGCCAAACCCCGGCGCCACCCCGACGAAACACTCCAATGCAGCAGTATCTCCGACGCCAGGACGAACAAACTACGTCCGCGCGGAACGACCATCGCCGAGGAAGACCGAGGTGTGGCGAACGGCCGACCGATGCCCACTCTGCTACCACTGCGGTGGGCCGACCATATCTACCATGGATGTCCGTACCGACGACTTGGGCTGCGTGGATCCCACCCAACGACCCACGCCGGAGGTAGGGAGAACGCCCTCGCGACTTTGAGGAGTCGTCCGACGCTCGCCACCGTCCGCGCCGTCTCTGTGCCGTGAATGCCGCTCACCATCGACACGACATTCAGCGCCTCCACCGCCACGACCCCGCTGAGAGTGTCTGTCTCCCCTGCGTTACCGGGAAAACTAAGTTCGGCAACGCCTGGAGGTGGCGCTGCCGAAGATGACCGAAGTAAGAAACCCCAAGAACGCCGGAGCGCTCCCACTCTCTCGACGTCACGCATCGTAACGACGCTCCTGCAACGGTGCCAAACAACTTAAAAGTTGTTACCGACGGTCACGACGTATCGCACCCGTGGACACCGGCGCAGAATACTCAGTCTTGAGTGGGAGGCTCTCTCTCTGCCTTCGGAAAGTAATGACACCGTGGGATGGCGTTCAAATACGTGCCGCCGGAGGGCAACTCATCACACCCGCCGGAATGTGCACCG
Source organism: Ixodes ricinus (assembly GCA_037355805.1). Taxonomy (NCBI): domain Eukaryota; kingdom Metazoa; phylum Arthropoda; class Arachnida; order Ixodida; family Ixodidae; genus Ixodes; species Ixodes ricinus. The sequence continues at coordinate 293,617 of JAZHYW010007369.1, forward strand.
CCCGCGGCGAGATTCACGGTGAAACGTGCCCGGTGAAGTTCGTCGTTCTACAGGACTGTGCGAGAGCCGTTATTCTCGGAATGGACTTTCTGTGCGAGTATGGCGCATTCAATCACCTTGGAGCAAACCAGTTGATGCTGCAAACGCCTTTACTGCCGCCAGAGGAACCTGACGTGATGTCAACCGCCATCCGGGTCCTCGCCAACCATGTGAACCTTCCGCCGCGGGCAAGTATTTTTTTACCCGTCGACACTGATATATTCACTTGCGGCGAAGCTCTGCTAGAAGGCGGCGTTCACTTTCCCTCGGAAGAGGAATCGGCGTCGTAAGGGTCGTGACAGAGCTTGATAATGGACGTAGCGTGGTGCTTGTGACAAACTTCTGACAGGAGGCTCAACACCTTATGAAGGGCACTACTGTCGGCCACATTGAGGACCTCCGGGACCCAGCCGCGATCACTGCCATTTCAGAGGAATTCTCGCCAACGCAGCACAAGAGCACACCGCCTTCGCAGCTTGACGTCAATCTCGAGCTCCCAGCTCCAAAACGACTGCAACTTATTGATCTCCTTGCCAAATTCAAGGACTGTTTTTTCGACGTCGTCCAAAGTGCGCCAAACAGTGATTGCGAAGCATCGCATCGTTACCAACGACGATGCCCACCCAGTCCACCATGTGGCCGTACCTTGTTTCCATGAAAGAAAGGGAAGTCATCTGAGACCACGTGACAAGGCCGTCTTATTACGCCCCAACAACAGTCAATCCCCCCCCCCCCCCCGCCAAACACCTACTACCACTACTACTACTACTTCTCCGAGACCAGGTTCAAGGAATGCTTGACGATGACATCATCCAGCCACCAAGCAGTCCGTGGGCTTCCCCAGTCGTCCTGGTAAAGAAGGATTGAACCTTGAGTTTCTGAGTAGACTACCGTCGACTGAACGCTGTAGCGAAGAAGGACGTCTATGCGCTCCCTCAGATCGACGATACTCTTGACCGTCTACGCCTTTCTCACTACTTTTCGTCCATGAACTTGAGAAGTGGCTACTTTAAGATCGAAATCGATAGACGGGACCGTGAGGAGACTGCCATCGTCACGCCCGATGGGCTGCTCGAGTTTAAAGTCGTGTCTTTCGGACTTTGCGAAGCGCCATCAACCTTCCAGCGTGTATGGGCATGGTGTTGGCTGGCCTGAGAAGGCAGAGCTGCCTCGTCTACCTCAACGATGGTGTCGTATTTTCTCGAGATTTCGACGTGCCCCTGAGACCTGAGACGACTTCGAGCAATGCTGCAGGCCATCAAGATGGCTGGACTCACGCTTAAGCCGACGAAATGTCGATTTGCCTACGGTGAAATGAAGTTCCTGGGTCACGTTTTGCGCAGCGAAAGTGTACGCCCTGATTTTGCGAAAATATCCGCAGTAGCCGAATTTCCCAGACTATCAGATAACAAAGTGGTTCAGAGATGTCGTAGACTTAGTGGCTACAATCGACGTTTCGTTCGAGATATCGCCAAAATTTCGGCTCCGCTGACACACCTCCTCCAAAAACGTCATGGAAGAAGGTGACGAGACGATGAACAATAAACTGAACGTAAAGGTTTAATCGGCCAACTTGTGCCAGGAAAAAAAGAAAAAAAGAACACACACCGAGGAAGAAGCAGCGAGCGTCGGCCGCGGCAGCAGCGAGCGACGCTGCGTCGGCGTTACAACTGGTTATCGGGAAAGTGAATCAGTGAATGAATCGACGATACCGCGCTCAGCTCCTTATCTACTACACTCGTCATCTTGAACACCCGACCAAGAATGTTCGGGAGTTAGCTAGGGCGAGACTGACTAGGTAAGGTCATTCTGGCCTCCTTATCTTTTATACTGGGACACTCGGGGTAATACCCAAATCAGACGGCAGCGTAAAGGTACCATTAGCCCAGGTACCTGTCGTAAAAGGAGCTGGAGAACGCGATCACACGGCGCATAAAGGTCCCTTTCGCTAAGGGAGGTGCTGTGTTAATCCAACGCCTCCTGTACTAAGACGCCTGTCAGGTGGCTCGCTCTCCCATTGCGGCCGGTCTGCCATCGTATTGTAGCCAAACGCCACGAGGTGACGCTCGGCTCCGAGGAGTTCGCTTCCGGCTTTCGACGAGAGCGGACGGACGATGATGCGCTCCGATAACGGCGCGTTATCGGCCCACGCGGGCCGAGGAAGCATCGACGCTGCAGCAAGCAGTAGCGATGAGTATCGTGTGGTGCTGCCCCGTTTCCCGGATGGAAAAATGTGTCTGAATTCCGTGTTTTTGCACGCGGACTTGATGGGAAGACCGTACCGTGCTGTGGATTTTCGAGACGGACTGAAGGACATCGTGGACATGACGGACGTGGTTTCAATTGGACAATTCCAAATGAGCCACATATGGATGATCACTCTCGCAAGCATGGCCGCCACAGAAAAGATGAAAAGGATTGGACAACTCACGGTCAAGGGGCGGAAGTGTCTGGTGCTGGATCCCAACGCAAAGGACATTAGGGTAAGGCTACTTTGGCTCCCAACGTATCTGGAGGACAGGCGTGTGGTGGAAGCTCTCGAGCCTTACGGTAAAGTTCGCAACATCGTTAGGGAGAAATGGCGAGTCCCGGGAATGGAACACTTGGAAACCATGAACAGAGAAGTCAGCATGACGCTGCACGACGCCGTCAGCACTTCCGACCTGCCCCATATGATCAAGGTATATGGGGTGCAATCTCTTGTCATCGTGCCTGGAAGACCACCGCTTTGCCTACGGTGCAAAAAAGTAGGCCATATCCGGAAACAGTGCCGCGCACCAAAATGTACGAAGTGCAACAAATTTGGTCACGAAGACAACGAGTGCTACGCGACCTATGCCACGGTGCTGAGGCGCGGCGACGAGGATGAGGAATTGAATCACGACCAGTTTATGGACGTGTCCGAAGTAGTGGGAGCCAACGGCGAAGTGGGGGCGTCCATGGGCGGCCCTGCCGACAGTCTGCCCTCCGTATCAGGCGAGACTGGAACAACCAGCGACCACCAGCCACAGGACCCAGGAGCCATTCCTGTGTCATCGCAGACTGGGGATGATCCTTCCATGGAGCAAGGCAGTGACTGCGGCAGTGCTGCTACACCTTCGGAACCGGGCGAGCGAGACCAAGGGGAAGCCAAGCAAGCAGGTCCCCTTCCCGAGGGTCAGGGAAACGGAGTGGACACAAACGCCGCTGTGGGAACTGGTGTCAGTGACGTCAAGCGAAAGAAATTGGAACCGGGGGCGACATATGCAAGTAAGCGCTTAAACGCGACCAAGCTGCTTGCGCGGCAAACCCAGGAAAAGCCTCCCCTTAAGCAGCGATGGGCGGTTTCCGCTTCGCCAGCTTAAATGTACGTGGTTTTCATTCAAGGAAAAAGCAGTATCAGCTTCACCGTCTACTTGAAGAAAGGGAGATTGACTTTTTAGCAGTACAAGAGACAAAGCTAGAGAATGAAGACGAGGTTGACCGCGCCTTACAACTTTTTTTGAGCAAATACGAGGTATGTGTCAGCCATGCTGTCGGCCTTTCGGGAGGGTGTTTCTTGTTTATAAAAAAGTCAGTCCAGTTAAGCGAACTAGCTCTGACGGTTGACTTGCAGGGCCGCTTTGTTATGTGTGATTTCCGGGTGCAGGAATGCAGGTGGCGAGTGATTTGCGTGTATGCCCCAAACGATGTGAATTCTCGAGTTTATTTTTTCAATCACTTGCGCCCATACTTGGTGTGTGATAGACTAGTTGTTCTCCTTGGAGACTTCAATTGTGTTTGCGACTTAAATGACCGAACGCCGACCAGGCCCCATCTTGATAGAAGTGAACAACTATTGCTCGAAGTAGTCGAAGAGGGAGGCTTGCTAGACGTAGCCAGCTTTCAAGGAGGAACCAAACGCATACAGTTTACGCACTTTCAACGGGCGTCGCATGCCCGACTAGACAGGTTGTATTGTTCTATTGAACTAATGCAACTTTTAAATGCTTATACAGTGGAACCTGTGTTATTCACAGATCACTGCATGGTTGCGATAACGATTGGACAAAAACAGAGGAAGCATAAGCGCATCAATTGGAAACTTTGGAAGCTAAATTCTCAGCTACTTAAAGATGAGTTTTTCGTGTCCGAAACGCGAAAATTACTTAGACAAGCAGGTCAAAACGGGGAACACATTTTTGCGAGGTGGGAAACCTTTAAGCAAGATGCAAAACAGTTGGCAATTGAAAGAGCTAGCACGCTTAATTATTACAAGCACGAAAAAGAAAAGCAACTCCAGCGTGACTTGCATCTTTTATACGAGCTTGAATGCAAAAATCCTGGCCACGGAACCAAGGACATAGAATACATAAAAGCTCAGCTTGACAGTCTTTATCAGGAACGGTACGCGGGCGCGGTTGTGCGGTCGAGGGCAGAAAAGTTCCTCTTGGGCGAACAACCCACAAAGAAGGCGTTGGAAGATGAAAAGAGACACGCACTGAGTAAGGAAATACTAGAGATAGAACACAGGAACAGAATCGTCACTGATAAGGAGGAGATCGAACGCGTCTTTCTTGATCACTATCGAGCACTGCTGAGCTGTCCCGCACTCGTAGATGATACCGAGGGTCTTGCAAAATTGATATCGTTACTACCGCAGCTGAGTGAAGACTGTGCTAAACTTCTTGAAGAACCGATTAGTGTGCAAGAAATTGTAAATGCTGTGGACGCTCTCCCACAAGGGAAAACACCGGGACCCGATGGGATAATCGCCGAGTTTTATAAAGTGCACAAGAACGACATTTGTCTCGTGCTGCATGAAGTTTTTCAAGAGGCCTACAAGGCACACGCGCTTCCGCCTTCGTTTCTGCGGGCACACACGGTGTTTATTCCAAAAGAAATGGACAACCAACGACGTTGCGTGAAAGGGTACCGCCCGATAACATTGTGTAATGTGGACTACAAGATATTTGCAAAAGTACTGGCAAACAGAATGCAATCTATTATTTGTGAAGTAGTCGGGGAACATCAAACATGTGGGATAAGGGGTAGAGCAATCCAGAGCAATATTCACGTGGCCCGAAGTGTGTTAGACTGTGTGTCTGGAAGAGGCGACCAAGTTGCAATGTTGCAAATTGATTTAGAGAAAGCGTTTGACCGCGTTCAGCATGATGTCCTTTTCAAAATATTGTCGCATGTAGGCGTTGGGAAGATAATATTACAAGGCGTTAAGATGTCATACACCAACTGCTATACGAGTTTGGTACTAAACAATAACGTGACGGAAAGTATACCAGTCCATTCTTCTGTGAGGCAAGGGTGCCCGCTGTCCCCCTTACTTTTTCTCTGTACCTCGAACCACTGTGTCAGAGCATAATCCAAAGTTCAGATGTCCGAGGATATATCCTGCACAGCGTTGAAACCAAAGTCTTGGCTTATGCGGATGACGTTGCGTTTTTCTGCACCGATAAGACGAGTGTAAGCCACGCCTTACGGTTGACGCACACTTTCTGCAAGGCCACGGGTGCCTCGGTGAACCTGCAAAAGTGCAGGGGCTTCTGGCACGGAACGTGGGCGAGCACGCCCGAAGTTTTCGAGGACATCCAATGGAGCTGCACTCCGTGCAACTACCTCGGTGTGCCACTGGAGAGCCACAGAAACAGCACGGCCTATTGGTCGAATGTGGCAGCAGATATAGACAAGCGCTCCAAGCGCTGGATTCACCGAGATGTGTCGATTTTTACGAGAGCAACTATCTGCAACGTTTTTTTGATTGCCAAGCTTTGGTATGTGTTACAAGTTCTACACTGTGCAAGGAGCAATATACAAAAGTTTCACCGTGTCTTTGCGGTTTTCATATGGACTTCTACTTGGGAGCCCATGCGACGGGAAAACCTTTTCCGTAGTGTCGCAGACGGTGGTGTGGGCCTGCCTCACTTATTCGTTAGGCAATTAGTATCACGATTTCTTTTTTTGAGAGACCAGGAAGTCCCTTTTATTCGCGAAGTCATCCAAAACCAGCTGGCATCCTTTATCCCCACTTTTGTTGTGTCAACCGTCGAATATCACCCACCAAGACTGGTGGGATACCTGAAAGAGGTTGTTGACGCCTTTAATTTTCTAGCAGTTCGTTTTTCTCGGGACTACCTCGCAACAGTGTCGAGGAAAAAACTAACACGGGATCTTGTTGATATTCTCTTCCCAACGCCAATATACCGAGTCTTGTACGAAAATCACCCCGGGCATGATGTACTGTGTCGTGTAAAAAAGATGGGAATCCCTCCTAGGATCAAAACATTCTTTTTCAAATTACATTGTTCTATTTTACCCACCAAGGTATGGTTGCAGGAGAAGGGTATCTTTGTCCCATGGACTGTAAACTGCTTATTGTGTAAGGAGCCCGAAACTGTTGAGCACAT